>SNQJ01S0021551.1:14696-105125 GCA_010110895.2 Picea sitchensis
TACTACAACACTAAGTGCTTTTGGAATTGAGCATATATAGTGCGCAGCTATATTTGAAACAAAAGACTTCCCTGGGTTGATAATTTATGTTTCACTTGGTTGTTTGAAATTAATTAAGCAATTATAGTGACCAACACCTATGACGACCTTCCTTTATAGGGTTTTTTAGAAGATAAAGGTAGTCACTTTCCTCATGGAGAAAGGATCTTTTTGGGAACATGAACACATGTTGTCAATGGATCACTATGATGACCAAAATAATGTGTAACAAAATTCCCTCCAAAGCATGAGGCTAGAACTTGTGACAGCCGAAATACTTTGTAGAATGTGTGTATCGAAAACAAAGAGCACACCAATCGGGAACCTACAAATAGTCAAGCATCAACATAATAATATACCATTTTCCGAGGTAGGCATTCCCATACTCAGATTACAAAGTGTTAAATGAGTCATGGTCACTAAGTATACACTGTGGATCCATGTCAAGGTGAATCGACATAGCCACCCAGAATACACATTGGATATATGCTCTAAAATGACTCAAATTCGAACAGAGCCACGAGACATACAAAGTGGATCTATGTGTCAATACAAATCATGAAGACTCCAACACAGCCTAGGCTAGAATAGTGTGACCCGGGATCTTCATTTTCATCGTCCCTAAGTATGAATCTAACCATGCGATTACAGGTGTTGAAGTCGAACATGGTAGAAACCACTTGATTACCGGTCAATGATGAGAACCGTTAACAAGTGCAAGGGAAATCACCATTGATGTCAATGACTCCCAAGGTACCCCAGTACAATCCAACAAGCGTGAATAAAGGATTTGAAGTCAAACACTATAGGGAGTCCTCTAATCAGAGGCTAATGATGTGAACCCATTGTCGAAAGTGAAGAAACCTGCCACTGAGGCATGCAGTCTGTAAGGCACTGAATGCTTTATAAGTCTTGTTCCTGGATAATGAGATGAAGTAGATAGGAAAAGAATTGTCACAGGAGGTCCTTGATGTATCCCCCATCAATGAAATGAAATAAGTAACAAATGTGAGATAAATCAGAGTATGAAATGATTCTAAACTGACACAGGGAAGGCCGACATGGTAGAAAATTTATAACTTCAAATGGATAACTCGATAGGAGGCTCATTAAGGCTGGACTTCTCTTGAACATATGAACAAGCTGAAAATTGTTTTGGCAGCATTGACTCAAGGAGGACCTAACATAGAGACATGTGGATGGTCAAACAAGAGACGAATGGATTTCCCAACCCGGATACAATGATTAAGGGGGGTGTCATGTTCAAGAGCGACCATTACTGCCAATAATACAGATACAGAGACACATTTCTTTCCCAAATTCCCCCCCACCACTTCTGGTGACTACCTCTTTATTTTTACACAAGCTTGAGGAGGATAACATATTCTTGTTGATGTAATCTCATCCTTCGAACGAGTCCCTCAGAGTACTTTTAACGAACCCTAAGAAGGAGTGGTCTGGTCCCATATGGGTCTTTCTATGTTTTTTTAATGAGTCCAAAGAGAGAAAACTCGGGGGTTTTCATGTTTAGAGATTCTGAAAAACACTTAAAGAGGACTCCACAAGTTCCTTTTTTGTAAATTAATCTGATGAGACCAAAAAAGTGATAAACTACCTCTCATACAATGTTTTCTTCAAATACTTTTACGAGCGTGAAAAGAACAAGGTCACTTTTATGGATAAACTACCTCTCATAAAATCTTTTCATTTTTACGGAGCGTTAAAAGAGCTTAAAGGATACTCCATGGGTTTCATTTTTCATGTTACCATTACGAGTACGAAAAGATGAAAAAAGTATACTCGGTTACATTCTCATTGATTTAGGAGCATGAGAAGGAACAAAACCTAAGCTCAGAGTTTTTCCTGAAAAACTCTAAAAGGATCTGTACATGTGACAAATGTATAAAATAAAACCAAAAGACGTATCCTTGTTCAATAATTCACTCCTAGGTTTTTCATCTGCAAAAAACTAAACATTTGCAATGTCGTTAAAACATTAGGGTTTAGGAGGAAAATATAAAATAATATAAAAATAAAAATGAAAAAGTAAAAAAGTAATAAGAATGGGTAAAAACATATTTTTACCATTTCATTGTTACTGCACCCAAACTTTGTTCCAAAACCCCCATTTTACCTCAAGTTTCCACTGCGAATTGCAGGAGGCACGATTGATCATTTGGTGAACGGTCTCTGCAGGACAGGTATTTTTCACCTCCTTCAACTTTTCATGGATTCATTTTTTCTTTTCATTGGTAAGAAATGGCTTTTTGGGTTGCATTTTCAAGGGTACCTGCACGTAAAGGTCATCGCAGGCACCTTGTATCGTGCCCTGCGATGACCCCGGGTCATCGCAGGTGACCTTTAAGTTGGTCTGCGACGACTCCACACTGTACGGGCATGCAAGCCTGTGACGTGCGCAAATAAAAAATAAAAAAAATAGAAGTATCTGCCAATAAAAAGTTTCCAAGGGAGACATGAAGATGCTAATCCTGCTTTGATGTTCCATTGCAAGTATTTATATTAAAAAATGTTGGAATGGCGAGAGAGAGAGAATAAGGAGGAAGATTACATTGCTAGGAATGAACCGGGAATAGTAAATGCCCTCTGATAGTGTGGACTACTAAATGTTTTCAAGATCCAGGGAATGAGGACCCAGTTGAGGTTACTAGAATACTTAGTTCATATGTGGGATGTAAACCAACAGGCATTCCATGTGGGGGCACACATTCTGATGATAGATATCGAGAATATCTATTTCTTGACCAGTTTATCTCATCGTGGGGCCCGAGTTGCATTGACAGGCAGCAAGGGATGTGGCGATCCCATGAGTCACTATATTAGTGAACATTGCGTACCTAGTACACAAAAACATAGCAGCGTGGTCACTATCAGGGATGTTTGTGACTTGCCATTATGGACTGTCATCTACACTATCATGCACATGGAAGGGAGTGAATATCCCCATATGTCTCTTCAGAGCTACTTCCAGTATGCGATGGAATGCATGGAGCCCCGAGTTTTTAACTGGTGTGACAGAGTTCTCAGAAGCATGAAGAAAAAATTAACCAAGTGCAAGAATGGTGACTTGAAACAATTTGGATATAGTTCAATTTTGGTGTCCTTCTTCTTGGAGAGAGTCCCATATTTATGCTTACAGGTAGAGTGGGGTATACCTTCCCCACAGGATCCAAGAATGAAGAGGTGGGTCGACCTCATGGCACGACATGTGACTAGTCCTATCGTCAAATATAATGATGTTTTCTTTGACTAGTTGAGGACCCAGATGCTTATGCTAGATAACTATGTTTATGTCGGTGTAGACTTTCACGATGGCCCAGACTTGGTTATTCCTGAGGGTTCCCAATGGGGGGACATAGGTAAGAAGTACATTTTGTTTTTGTAATGTTTTTGTAATTTTTAATATAATTTTTTTTTATGTGTTATTTATCCAACACCTAAACAAATGCTTTTTTGATGATGAAGATCTGGGACCTTACTGACCTCTAGGTTCATCCTCCATACAGAGGCACGAGGAGAGATATGATGTAGCAAGAGTATCTACTACTGACTACGATATTCTAGAGCAGAATCTAGAGGGGATTACGATGAACATCCTGGATGCCTCCATTGACGATATCCTGAGGCATTATCAGCGCCATACAGTGGGCATGCCCGCTTCCATCATTCGACTGCTCCGCATGTTAGCATAGGTGGTCGCATGTTATAGAGAGCATCATCCTTGATATTATATTTGTATATGAAGCCATGTGCTTCACATTTTTGATATTTTGGTCTTTGGAAAAAAACACTTTTTGTAACACTTTTATCTTTATATATATAGAGAGAGAGAGGCTTCTACTGGCTTACTTGTTTTATGTACAAAGTGTGATTGGATTTTATAAATTTCTCAAATGTCTATCTAACACATAATTGGCTAATGCATCTGTTATTGTATTTAGACATCTAGGAATGTGTTGATATTCAATGTAATCAAAATAACGTTCTAAGAGGCGAATTTGTAAATATACCCTTAATAATGTAGGACTTCGAATGGAGTAGACATTACTCAACTGTAAGACTACTAACTAAAAATCGAGTAGTACAACGAGATGATAGATTCTGAGTGAAACAACGTCAGTTAATATTTTGATGAATGCACTATATTCTGCAATATTGTTGGTTGCACAATCAAGGAAAACACCATGTAGACTAATCAATTCATCTGTAGGTGCATAGATTTTCCAAGCAACATATGATAAATTTTGAGTGCTGCGACTAGTGCCATCAACGAATCCAATGTAGGGTAGCGAAGACACTAACATCTGGAAACCAAGCACAATGCAAGGTAAGCAGTTTAAGGTCGAAACCAAACAATGAAAAAGAACACAAGAGTATGATACACTAAAAGTACAAGAACTCATGCAAAAATGACTTAAGCATAGTACTTCTTTAAGTAAAGCCCATTTATGGGTTCACTCAAAGGGATTCCATCATAATCAACTAGCTCATAAGCTCCCTTCTCCAACACATGTTTGACAATGTAAGGACCTCGCCACATGGCCTCAAATTTACCGGCCCCTAGCAAATCACAATCATGTTCGTAAAGGAGAACTAGATCACCTTTAGAAAAAACACGTGGCCTGACATGCTTGTTGTATTGGGCTTTAACACGTTTCTTCTGAGTTTCAATAACTAGGGATGCATCATGACGGGTTTCGTCTAGTTGCATTAAATACAAAAGATGCTCTTCTTTAGCAGAGGTATTGGGGAGAAGTTCAATGGCCAGTTTCAAAGATGGTATTTCACGTTCAATTGACAAGATAGCCTCGATACCACAAACTAGTTGGAAAGGTGTAAATCCCGTGGTAGACTTGACAGATGTCCGATAGGTCCATAATGTTGAGAACAACATCGTGTGCCATATTGTCTTATGAATTCCTATCATCCGTCGAATAATAGTAATAAGAACTTTATTGATTGCTTCAACCTGGCCATTGACCTGTGGATAATAGGGGGTTGATTTTTCATGGCCAAGACCCAACTTTTCAGTAAGTTCGGACATCATGAAATTTCGAAAATGACTACCATGATCAGTGACAATAGCTTGAGGGATACCAAACCAAGTAATGATATGATTGAATATGAACAATGCTGCATTTTTCACAGTGTTATCAAATGTAGGCATCGCCTCGACCCATTTAGTGAAATAATCCACAACTACAATGATGTATCCATGCCCCCCATCTGAGTGAGGGTTACATGTCATGAAGTCAATGCCCCATTTGGTGAATGGACCAACAGAAACTACAGGATTTAAGGGAGCAGGATGATATCTTACTTTGTTATTATAAGTTTGGCAAGCATGGAATTTATGAACAACAGTGATGCAATCCTTGAACAAATAAGGCCAGAAATAACCTTCTCATAAGATCTTTTGGGAAATGGCATACCCAGACATATGACCACCACATGCTCTAGAGTGATAGTCATTCAAATTTTTCTCAGCTTCATTGTAAGTGAGACATCGTCGGAAAATGGAGTCAATACCATAGTGATAAACGATATCACCGAGAATGATGTATTGTCGAGCTTGATAGCGTATACGACGACGATCTGCACTAGATAGGTCGGGCCGAAAAGTTTGATTATGGAGATATATAATGATATATCCGTACCATAGGTCATCAGAACTGATCAGAAAAAGGGATTCGTCGGGCAAGGAATCACATATCAGTTTGGAAAAAACCAAGGATTTCTTTGACTTATCACATTCTAATTCCAAGTCAAACTCCCTAAGAATCACTATTCATTTGGAGTACTTTCCCCATAGAAATTGTCGGGTTAGGATGTGTTGCATAGGGTTGCAATCGAAAATATTAGTGGTTCGACGTAACAAGATATAATGACGAAAACGTTGGACAAATTGAACAGCTGCCAAGGCCAGTTTCTCCACATGTAAGTATTTGGTCTCGGTAATCATGAGACTCCAAATCAAATAGTATATCACATGCCAATCATGCCAATCATCCTATTGGACTAAGAACATGGCAATGGTAGAGTCTAAAGAAACTAAGTAGAGGAAGTAGTCCAGACTATAGTCAAGGGGAAATAGTAAGGGTGTACGGGTTAAGGAAAGTTTCAAAGCTTCAAAGGATTTCTTAGCAGTATCATCCCATACAAACTTGTAACCTTTCTTGAGTAGCGGATTGAATCCTTTCGTCAATTCAACATAATTGGGGATGAAACAATGTAAAAAGTTTGCCTTCCCTTGCAAACTTTGGAGCTAGCGTAAAGTGGAAGGAGGAGGTAGATTAAGGATAGCCTCAACCTTCAAGGGGTCTACTCGAATCCCATGTATTGACACAATAAAACCAAGTATTCAGTCAGATTCCACACAAAAGACACATTTGTGGGGGTTTAAGTGGATACAATAATAATGACAACGTATGAAAATGGCCCTCAAATGTGTCAGGTGATATTGGCGATGCATGGAATGTGTCGGTATATCATCAATATAGGTTTTCACAGTGTGATTAATATCGTGGAAATCATAAGGCATAGCATGCTGAAAAGTCGTGGCATTCTTGAGACCAAAGGGTAATTTCCGGTAGGCAAAGATTCCCTAAGGGAAAATAAAAGCGGTCTTGTGTTGGTCCATGGGTAAGATATTAATTTGATTATAGTCGGAGAAAACGTCCATCAAGGAGAAGATTTAGCTTTCGACACAGTTGTCAATGATTTGGTCAATGAAAGGGGTCGAGTAATTATCCTTAGGACAAGACTTATTTATGTCCCTATAATCTACACAAACGCAGATGGTGCCTTGCTTCTTATTCACCAGAACTAGATTGGATACCTAATCAATCAAAGCCATAGGATAAACAAAGCCATCTTTAAGAATTTTCCCAACTTCAAGCTTGATAGCAGCAGCTTTGGGTGGATGTGTTGGGCGAAGTCGTTCTCGAATGGGTTTAGCATCTGGGTATGTCTTAATTTCATGCACAATGATATCAGGATCAATACCTGGAATCTCTTCATAACTCTAGGTGGAAACATCCTGGAATTCTTGGAAAAGGGATTTATACCTGTGGACCTCATCAGTAGAACACGAGGCCTCGATATGAAAATTATCCACGACTCCGGGTTTAATGGATATGTCGAGAGGGACAGTAGGGGAAATTTTGCTCAATTCCCCTTCATACAAAACATCGTGCATTGACTCAGGAACGAAAGAAACAACAACAATGGTCGACGAAGTTGAAATCTGTTGATAACTCTCTATGGTGTCACATTCAAGGAAGAGAATGAAGTGATGATGTCCATCGTCCTAGGGAGTGTCTTCCATAGACATGACATACATGATCATCTCTTCCATAGGAAAAATCACGTGAAACAGATCAGGTGAAGAATCACAGAGAAAAAGAGAGGATGGGGTTGTCGATTGAATAGCTTGGTAAGTAGATTCGACCAGACTTAAAGGCATCTGGTTTCCATAACGGAGGTAATCACCAGGGATGGGTACTACCCATGGGTCATAGGATGCATGGGTGTCACGAACGGTGGTGGATATCATGTTAATAGAGGCAACAAAAGGAAGGGGAGTATTGGGTGGTGGGATTGGAAAAGTACCCATCAAAGTTGAATCTTTCAAAATTCCCACGCCAACATTCTCATAACCAGGAGGTGTCTTCTAAATGAAGGGAACGTTGCTAGTACGGTAGTCGGAATTAAATAAGGCCATTTGGTCAATAGTAACGACCTTTCCTTGAGGCAGGAAATGTACCACACATAAAAGAGTAGACACAACTGCATGCATGGAATCAATCCAACTATGTCCAAGTAAAAGGTTATAATCAAGAGGTGCATTGAAGACCTCAACCTCAATGTTGACCAACAAAATAAAAAACAAGGGAAGAACATTGTAGGGTTTAAATCATGTACCATTGAAGGCCTTAAGCGATTGTGTGATTCAGTGAGGGTAGGAGAGCCAATGGATTTCCAACAAGTGATGAACATGACGCAAGTCGAGGCTC
Organism: Picea sitchensis; assembly: GCA_010110895.2. NCBI lineage: Eukaryota > Viridiplantae > Streptophyta > Pinopsida > Pinales > Pinaceae > Picea > Picea sitchensis. Next base: position 22,769 of record SNQJ01S0021551.1, read on the forward strand.
CTTCATCAATAAATGTTCTGCAAATATTCATTTTTTCAAAAACAACTTGGATCTAAAAGTCTAACTGAGGAGGAAGCCTTGGAACATGATCTTCCAAGTCAAATATTATGAGATTAGTATCTGTGGGATCAATTCCACCAATGGACTTTAACAGTGCCTTCCATTGAGCTGGGCAACTTTGAAGGACTTCGAGAGCTGACATCGAAGAGGGTGCTTGCACAAGATCTTCTACAATTATGTAGTTTTGGGAAACACGTGCATGAGGGTTGAATGCAGACTTTTGAACAACGCCCTTAGGAGGGAGGCGAATAACTGTATCGAGACCTGGTCATTCTAGATGAAGAGGACCATTGGGAGGTGAATTCAGGGGATAAGGTTGAACCAACAAAGGTGGTGTATCATCAACTTTCTCTTTTAACGAAGAGTAATCCTTGGCTCGAGTTGCGAATGCAACTTCATTCTTTTTAGAATCACCAGTACACATAAGGACATAAGAATAGGTAGAAGGGGTAGCTTGGTCATGAATAACCAGTTGGGCTTGTTGCTAAGATGGGAAAGGTTGTGACAAAATGACAGGTGTAGGAGGTTTCTTGCTCCCTTGGAGGAACTTAGTAACCTCGATGTGTCTCGGACAATCTTTCGTGTAATGATCGTCACCACAAATCAAGCATGGGTAACGAGGCTTATGTTTATATTTCTCATCAGCGGTTTTCATTTTGGATTTATTATATTGTGGATTGTTATTCTTGTCCTCCTTGTTCTTACCCTTCCCCTTATTTTTATTTGGATTTTTATTAGGATCTTCTCCTGCTCGACCGTCAAATTTAGGAATGTCAGACGATAACTTTTCTAGTATGACGGGCCAATAAAGAGAATGTAAGATAGGATCATTCAAAATCCTAGACGGGTTAGGTAAATCCAAAGTGGCCAGGAATGGCAACTATCGGTTAACTTGTGGAAACTGGTATTTTTGAGGGGGAAGTCTTGTAGGTATACTAGTAGGACCGTAAGTAGTCTTCAAATAATTGGACAGTCCTGAAAGACTTGGTTGTGGAGAATTTTGAGGCATATATCCCGCAATTTTGGGTTGGGTAGAGGGGTTCCCTTGGAAAGGGACACTAGATTGAACGCCCTAACCCCAAGTGGGATTCAAGGAACTTGGATACAGTTGACCGATGTTAGTGGATACAAAAGAGTTAACTTGAGGATGTTTCCCCCCAGAGGGTTGTATATTTCCTTGGAAAGGAAGGTTCCAAGGTTGATATTGTAACACAGGTGCGTTCTGTCCATAAAATGGGTTATGGACTCCAACCTGAGGTTTCCCCCCAAGTTGGGGTTGTGCCCCAATTTGAGGTTGCCCCCCAAATTGAGGTTGACCTCTAACATGAATCTAGTAACCACAAGTGAATGAATGACTGGTGCCTCCAACTGTATTGGAGCCACTAGGGCCAAATCCTCCAAGTAAAGGTGGAGGAGGAACATAAGGCCCTCCGGAGAGAACCTGGGAAGGTGTAGGAATAAAACCAACAACAAAATTATACCCAGGAGGAACAAAATGTCCAGAACCTTCGAATGGAACCTGGGTAGAGATAAGAACGGAAGTATTCAGAGCTTTATACCCAGGAGGAAGTGATGGATTTGGTCTAGATGGGAGTGGTGTCCCAATTAGAGCTTGGGATATCACCACATTTCCAGTAGGAATTGTGGTAGCTTGTGGAACCATATTATAATGGGTCATCTAGAGAGTAGGGATCGAGTGAGAACCAATCAATATTTTGTCTGAAACGATGGTGAAACTACTAGTAGTACCAGTAAAATGGTCTAAAGGTACCGTATAGGTGACAGATGCCTCAGGCACTTGTGATGCCATAGGTCGATCAGGACTCGCTCCTAGGTTACCGTACAGATCACGTACTATCAAAGGGATACAACCAAGACTAGAAGTTCTGACAGTGTGAGCCAGGGTCCTAAAGGATTCACTACAAAAAAGTGGATCCTATACTCCATATATGGCGTTAGGTATAGTAGGTACTTCAAAATTTTCATCAACAACAATTTCTCTTGATGAATTCATCTGGAGCATACGTGGATTTCGTATAACACTCAATGTCAGGTTGTCAAGGAGGCGGAAATCCTCTAAGGAGTCCGAAACAATTTGAAATCCCTCCAAAGAGTGTGTACTTCCAACTTCAGAAGCTACTTCGTTATTGACTACTCCCTCAGGGCCTTCTGGTGAGTTAGGAGGCAAAGGTTGCTAACCTTCCATATCTTCCGGGGGTAGCCCTTGCATCCTACGTGAGTGGTGAAGGCCGATGTTGCTTGATCCGAGTAGAGAACGAAGAAAATCTATGGCCGACTAGAGGAAACAAACAACACTCACTGATCAAATCTAGGAATCAAAGCAAGCAAACAAGCCTTCTTATTTCAAAGTCACTAGTTGGTGATGAAATCCAACATCACAAAATTGAGACAAGAAGGGGCTAGGATAAGCAGGTGGAAAAATTAAGTTGACGACCTACTTAACGAAATTACACCCTAGTTCAAGCTCCCACATATAATCGTGGGTATACCCTCCAAAGAGCCCAAGTGAGTTTTTCCAACGTAGATTCTAGGTACCGTGAAGACTTGCCCCTCCACAAAAACCTCGTGTAAAGACCCTAAAGAGATAGGCTAGTAAGGTTACCAACTACAACAGTAATGCCTAGGGAAATAGTTGACAGTTCGATCCTTCGCAAAGGCAGGGTATCTAGCTCGAAATCAACTCGAAAGGCTTCCACTCATAATTGTGGGTATACCTTCAAGCAACCCCCATAATACGCACAATCTCTACACCAAGACCAAAAAAGAAGGGTGAGTAACTCTGCTAGTCTTAATGCAACCTCAAGTTTGACCCTTGTGTGAGAAAGGCTTCCCAATGCAAAATGTAGCAATTGGATTTGAAATCTCCCTATCACAAGATAGTTTTGTGTGATTTGATGCTTTGGATAATGTGCCTCACAAGCTATTCCAAAGTGTTATCCTAGCTAATGTTGGTGAAAAATATCCCTAGAAAATAAAAGTTTCTAATAAATTTTAAATTTAGGTTGTGTTTTAGGGGCTATTGCTTACTCAAAAAGGGAGATGGAAGTGAAATTGTTGATGTTGTGACCTTGACCCAATAAAAATGCGAAAAGAGATGAATGTGCTATTTTCAATTCAATGAACTCTATTTACAGTAGGGAGAAGGTATTTATTTCGAAGTACAACAAGATACTAATTATTATTTCTTAATTCTGAATGAACACAATTCCAAATAATCATGAACTACAAATTTTCCAATTTATTCTCTTTGCAAATGATTCGAATGTAAATTTTTTATTATGAGGGACTGCTAAAAGAAAAAATGAACTCAATTCTTCCTTTCCAAGACAAAATCAGAGATGTGATAACGAAAAGAAAAAAAATGCAATCCAAGAAAATCAAGACACTCTCAACACTATTCCCAAATCAAATTCACAATGTAGACAAAAACGAAAAAAGACAAGAAAACCTTTTGACATAAGCAAGCAAAAAGTGTTTATAAATCAACAAACAATCTGACAAACAAAATGAATCCAAAACTCAAAATAAACCAAAGACCCTTTGTCAAACAAGCACTCAGATGTAGGTATGAGGTTATATCCTTGTGACAATAAGTATGAGAAAAAACTTAAAAAAATGCAAAGAAAGACTTTCAATCACTGAAAACCAATCAGAAGAAAGATTCAAACTCAAGAATCAATCAATCACAGGCATAGGAAGTTCACCCCAGGATACTAAGGAAAATCTGGGTGGTAGAAGACAACAATACTTACTCCATCAAAACCTACAGGAGTCATCGCAGGCTGGGTATGGGACATAGTGCGATGATCTGAAGTCGTCGCAGGCTACTGGCAGAGCACAGTGCAACGTAGATGCACCGAAATGCATAATCAGGGTGCGACGTTTATGGGTTGTCGCAGGCTGCCAATAGGTTGCAGTGCGACGATCTCTGTAAATTTGGAAAAATTGGGAGAAAGACCAAAAATACAAAGGAACTTCTAAACCTAGGGAGTCTAACTGGATCACCCAAAGACTCAAAGAATGAAAAATATCAAAGGAAGGGAGGCTAAAGGCAAATGGGAAGAAAAAAATAAAAAGGAGGTTGTATCCTCAATATGTTCGCCAATTTTGTTACGGGACTTATCGTTAAATGTGGACATAAATAAATCTCCCTAGATACACCTAGATCTAGAACAAAACATGATGCTTTCCCTAAGCTCTAATCATTGAGTTTACTATTTAACAAGATATGAGGAACATAATGTTTATATATTGCTTCCTCTTGTCGTTGTCCTCCTAGATCCACTCTTGTGCTCCTGTGATATTGGATCTACAAGATAACACAAGACAACCAAAGTGAAAGCAATAATATACTCAACGAGAACCTATGTATGTGATCAAGGAATCATACAATAAAACGAGATGAGTTTTATGGGAAAGAAACATATCACTATATTATATAATAATGAAAGTGGAAATTACAAGCAAAGCCTTGATGTTGCAAATTCCCCTTCCGATGACCCTTTTCTCCAACACACACACTTGCTCCAACCTTGAATTAAGAAGATCCACAATGACTTGATAAACTAAAATGAAGCCCTCAAGTATGAACTGAAGTAGAATTCCTCATCCAATTCTTATCCTATTCAATAATAATCTTGTTTGAATCAACCTTAGCCTTTTCTATGAGAAATCCCTCTTTATATAGGGGAAAAAGATATGGTTAAAGAGATTAGGATGATCCCACCAAATCATAGAAGCGAGCAGGATCCAAACCATACGGATGCCACCTCATCTTCTAGAATATCCCCTTCTAGAACTTTCGTGAAGGTCGACCTTTTCTTATCCTTTTGACATCGTCACACCCCAGCTATAGAGCAGCCTGCGGAGACATCGCAAACCATTTTTAGGGCAGAGTGCAACAATTAGGCATCATTGCACCCTGCTTATGGTGTAGCCTGCGACGACCTTCCTTAATAGGGTTTTTTAGAAGATAAAGCCAATCACTTTCCTCATGGAGAAAGGATCTTTTTGGGAACATGAACACATGTTGTCAATGGATCACTATGATGACCAAAAAACTGTGTAACAAACTCCCATCATCACATTCATATTTGATAATTTATCTCAATGATAATTGAATTTTTTTCCAAAATATATTACCCATAAATCCAAAAATAGTGTGTTGTCCAAAATTCCAGAAGTCAATTGTTCTCAACAATTAATAATTAAAAAAACTTAAAATCCATATTTTCCACTATGGGAGGCAATCTTTCCCTTGTTGTTGCTGTCACCTTTTGATCTCTCTGAATTTTCCTTAGGCTGTGTGGAGCCTTTAGCCCTAATCTCACTAATCACATGAGAGCAATCATCTCTCAAATGCATGCGAGAGGACATGGATTTATCAGAGTAATTTGAGGGAGAGGAAGCGGAAACAATGGATTTTCCTTTGTCAAGAGCACGGTGGGCCTTGATTTTAAACCTTTTTCTTGCATGGGAAGACTGAATTGGTGAGTGGACAGGGGAAGCTTGGACAATTTGATTGATAGGTGGGCGAGCAGATAAAGACAAGTTAGGCCAGCCACGATGTTGGGATACTGTCGGGTGGACAATCTCTTTCCATCAATCATTTTTGGGAACTTCAGGCTATAGTGAGACATGAGGAGGCACGGGGATACCAAGGACCTATGGGGATTGGAAGGGAGGCCTTTCGGGCCTAGGTTGGATCACTCCTTGCCCAATCCAATTAAAAAATCTAGCTTGAAATAGTTGGCCTAACTCTTACGAGTTTGCATCAAATTGTATAGAGAATCTTGGCCTTATAGGGCCCCTGTTCCAATTACATCTTCCTCAGTTACCCCTGCCATGGCTACCTCTGCTGAAAAATCTCATTCATGTATGCATAATTGATTAGAAAATAGTTTATTTAACAACCATACATACAACTCTTTTAAAATATGAAATAAAATTTGGCTCAGGAACATATCAGACTCATACAATCCAATCCATACAAATTGTTTAATAGTTTTCAATGAGCAGGGGGTGAACAAAGGTTTTGGGATATGCGAGGGGTTGTATTAAGAAAAAAATGTTAAAATGAGGGGGGGAAAGATCATGATTACTGCTCACATACAATCAAACAATCAACTGCATCGTAAACCAAAAAATATATATCACTGTAATTCATCCCTGCGATCTCTTACTGTCATAATACATAACTTATCTTAACTGTAATTAAATTTTAGGAACAGGGAGTGCATAGTGAATATGGGAAGGCGAGGGGAATTGTAATTAGCTAAAAGTTAAATAATGGTAGGGGAAAAGAGCAGACACTGTTCGAAAAATCAATTAAGTAATCCCAAAAAATAGTTTTGTATTCAACACAACTATTCTATCATCAATTAAACAATTACTGTGTGCTAAAACTTGTTCACTGTCCACATTCAATTTCCTTAAAATCTTACAGAATAATCATACTCAGAAGCCTCATGACTTCACCCATCTTGTTAAAATACTTTTGTCTCTTTCTCACTTACTTCCCTTTCATATTTAAAACAAAATCCAAGGAATACACAGTCACTTGTTTCAACTATGTTCACCATAAAAACATCACCATTGCCCATAATTTAATTCCTCAAATCAAACACAGACACAAGCTCTTTTAAAACATGTCAAATTCCATTCCTTCAACCAATTTAACAATTAAATTGCAATGAAACCATACTACCAAAAACCCCATGCCCATATTTGACGGTGCAATAAAACGATACGATGCATGATATCCATAAATTATACATAATGGACAGCCAAGCCACAATTATCAATACTTCAAATTGAAATAATCTCGATCGGACAATTTAAACACATAGTAACAACAACCATCACTTCAATTTATACCATGCTGTAGGAAACATACAAACCAAGACATAATGAAAGGAAGCATTTATGTCACTGTACATATCTAATTACTCCCAATCAAACCATAAAAAACGTTGATCTAATGATTCAATTGTCGTAACAAAAGAATCCAACGACTATATACCAATAATCATTTCCGATTACAACTGTGTAATCAACCCGATCAACAAAGACGATCCAATAATCAAAACCATTGTCAACGCTATTCCACCAACTCGTGACAGTCAATAAGATACCCGACAGGGTGTAACTGGTTCATTTTATCAAAAACAGGCTCTGAATAATAAAGGGATCGCTTGGTGAAACCAAAATAGGGAGACTGGAGGTCAGCCTTGTTGACAGTAGGTGGGAAACCCTTGGGACAAGCAAGGAGGAACCACACGAATTATAACCCTTAGCTCGTACGATAGGGTGATAGTTCGACCCTAGGTAGGAGAGACTATGAACAAAGGATCAAAGGTTTCTTACTAGCTAGTAAACAACACCGAGAACACGCAGAGGAATAACCCTCATGGTTTTCCCAAAAGCCAAATAATGTTGATAGAAATGCAGAGCCCAGAAAATAGCAACCAACCCTAAAGTAAGCCTCTTGGCATAATATCCACCATAACCAACTGCGCAGATATCAATAACATAAAACGAGCCCATGACTAGGTGGAAAATGATATGCAGTGACCCATAGGTGGTTCAAATCATACACAACAACCCCATACCACCAAATACGATTGAGTGTGGTTACAAAGGCTGTGAGGAGATGACCAACAATTCCAAACCGAATGAAACCCTAAAAAAAAAACCCATAGAGACAACATAAATCCATCACAACCTCCATCATAAAGAAGAGTCAATGAAATCACGATTTCAACCATCCAATTTTCCATTTGCAACGAATAACACATAAACAACCATTCCAGAGAAACACCACAAGTTTACACATTTTCCAGCCTCAAGAAAAACATAGACCAATACATCATCGAGCCAACATTTATTTCATAACCAAAGCGAGTTCATGTATGGCAAAAAAAACATACATGTAACCAAATGGCCTTAAAAATGTGAGCTTGGTCGAGCAGTTCCTTCCTCGCCTGAATATCGAAGCTTAACCACATCTAAAATCAAATGAACAATAACCAAGCTAGGGTGACAGCCAGTGGGGGAAGTATGGAGTGACATGCAATAAATGCATGTTTCTTCCATCCTCCCTTCATTCAATTATGTAGTACATGAGAGTCAACCAAACATTAATCCATGCATTGAAACTTGCATACATTTCTTGCCAAATGAGCCACTCGATCCATACTAACCATTAATCCAAAACCATACTATAACATATATCACATGCGCCCCATATAACTCAATAAAATCGTATAGCCACTAACATTGCTAGTTAGGACTAACATCAATTTCTTTATTTTCAAATGCACATAGCATATCATAGTATAACATAGTTTAGCATAGCTCTATATTCTTGGATTTATTCCATATCGCTTTTGCCTCTTATGATCACTAACATGTGTCTTGTGCAGGTGTAACATGTGATGAATATGGCTACAATAGAAATGTAATTCTAGTGAACATAATCCATTCATAACATGGGATTTAGAGCTCAGAGTAATGAAATCAATAGATAAAATCCATTATCCATCTCCCAGTATGTCGCAAATAAAACCAATATTTCACCATCAATCATGTAGAACCCTGTAAGCATCATCGAAACAACAACATAAAATGTGTAACAAGACTATCTTTGATCCTCCAATCTACAAGGGGGTCCCACCTACTAGTATTATATATATCACTAGCTTATAAATAATCGGCTTAAGCAATACTTTGTGGGTGAAATCCTCGTTGTGATTTTTATCGTCAACACAAGGAAAGAATATGGTGATAATATATGATGTTAGCACATTCAATAGCATAATCCATCAACATTCATAACAAATATGCCCATGGAATAATAATTCAAATATTTGCGAGATATTAATTGGGCAAGAAAAGAGTATTTCTATTAAGATATAATCAACAGAAGTGAATGAGTTACAAACTTCTGTGTCGGCACGGTTCAGAACCGAGAAACTAAGTTCTTTCCAGCTGGGCCTCCTTCAAAGGCAAGATCATATAAGAGATACAATGAAGTTCTCAATCAGTAAGGGAAGAGCTTGGGGGTTGAACAATGTGTTCAGACTTAAGGACAAAGGGATGCAAACTCAATCTAAAGCGAATAATTTCTCCAAAGTAACTTTTCTCTCAAAGTTGAATTCTTTCTCCTCTTTTCCATAGCTCGGATTTTTCCCATTTATAGCCTTTAGGTGGAACTGAAGGGACGAGTCAGAATATTTCCAGTATATGGAAGGCCAATGATCATTGATCTCATGATGTGACATGGAAACCCGACACCATTTTTTAATTTTGGGCACATTTCCTAATGTATGTAGGATGTGGTGGTGCAACCTGCGTATATGCATGTTGTAATATAGGCAGGGCACGTTTATGTGGAAAAATCATGTTTTTTGCTCTGGGATTTGCAAAAAGGGACTTCAAGTCTGCATAGGGAAATGTTTTTAGCTATGGGATTTGCAAAAAGGGAATTCAAGTCTGCATAGGGAAATGGAAAAAGGCCCTCTTTTCAATATTTCATGGTGTGAGGCAAATATTTCTATAACATGAACATCTATAGGCTTCTAGATGACAACTATGTGGCTTCTTGTGGGCTTCTTGAAAATATCTTTTGTACTCTTATTCTTCAAGAAAATTTGGTGTTCTTAACTTCTTCTATGATTGACATCAATGACAACCAATTTTCCAACAAATATCACTTGCCCCGGTCATTTTACTCTCTACCCCTAAACCTAGGTTTCCTCACTAGTTGAGGTTGTTTTGTGTCCCACCACAAACGAACATCTTTTAGTTTTATGAAATACACATTGATTTGCAAATTGTTTTCTATTAGTGAATGGATGGGAGTATATTGTTTCATTGCATGTGATGGCATAGGTGTTATAGGTTGGCAACATGGTGTAATCGGAGTTGGTTGATCATTGATAAAATTCATAAGTCTACATGCATAATTAAGTGATACAAGTCTGTGCTTACATTAATTTTTACCTTACAAATGTTTTGTTATTGGAAGCATTAAACCTCTCAAAGAATATTTTTCCAAATCCTTGCCACATTACATGTCTATTTCACCATAATTCAGAGTTTGTTATTGCTCACCGTGTTCCATTATGTTCTATTTACTTAAATAAAACCCTATGATGCTCCATATTATGTACTATACTCATACTCGTATGCTAATTATATTAGTCCTTAGTTTTCCATGTTACATGTTTATCTCACCATAATTCACAATTTGTTGTTTCTCATTGAGTTCCATTATGTTTTCTTTACTTTTAAAACACCCATTGATGCTCCATATTATGTACTACACTCCTACTCCTATGCTAATTAGATCAGGCCTTACTCATTTTTATATGACCAAAAATAATTTTTGCGACATTTTCCAAATTACCAAAAATATGTGTTGGCCTTATTCAAATTACCTATATCACTCAAGTTCATATTCATATTTATTATTCACTTGAAATAAAAATAAAAATAAAAACACAATCACTACACTCCTATCATAAAGGTTGAACACCAAACCCAACTTTCATATGCAAAGTCGAAGCCTAAACCCCCAAATAAGTAGAGCTTCAAACTTATACAAGGAGGTAAAACCTCATTGTGTCTTATTGAGCATAAGGAGGTAAAACCTCACATCGCCTCATTGTTTGACCTTGCATATTTGACAATGTTATAGTTAAAACCTCAATGCGTTAAGGAGCTCAAAAGCCTTGCATAACCTCATTGTGCCTTATGAAGCATAAGGAGATCAAAACAATAGCATAACTTCATTGTTCAAGCTTTTGTGTGGGATAATTTTAGAACATATGTGAACACCAAGTTGTCGGACCTCGTGATGCAAGTGAGATGAACTTGTGACTTTGAAAGTTAAATCAAAGTTTTAAAGGAGGTGCACTAACCAACTAAGCCAACACCTCACTCTATGTAGCATACAACAACAATATGTGGAAACAAATGACTACCGAATAGAAGTGAGGTAGCTCCCATATACGTGTTGAGGTTCAAGATGATCAACCGGTAGAAGGTTTCCAATGGGTGAAAGAATCTGAGAGTTATGAAGGTCTCTAGTGGGTGAAAGAATCCAAGAGTTATGAATATGCATGGCATTATGTTAACCATTTGATTAATAATCAATATATGCATCAATTGGTTATCTTGTTTCCATTTGTGAACATGGAAAATAGGTGTAATGTTGCACAAACTTTTGAAAACACATTTTCTCTAACGAGGACTCTGATCTTAATTCAATTGAAGAAAGTGCACTCCCAGAACTTGTTTCCTTCGTATGCACCTCCATCAATTCTTGACCAATCGAGGGATAACACGAGTCTTATTTCCTTTCCATGCACCTTCTTCAACACTTCAAAGCCCAAAAAATCATCCTTCTCATGTGCCTCCATCAATTCTTGACCATTAGTGGGATAACACAAGTCTTCTTTCCTTTTAATATGCCTTCATCAACACTTGTAGAAAAAAAAACATCCTTCCCATGCGCCTCCATCCATTCTTGACAAGTTGAAGGATAACACAGGTCTTTTTTCCTTTGCGTGTGCCTCCATCAACACTTCAAAGTCCTCTTCCCTCATCTTCTTAAATCTCTCCCTTGCTTCACCCCATTGGTAGAGTCTTGTCCCACATCTCATTTTATCCACCACCTTTTTCAGTGGCATCATGAGAACACTCAAATTACTACTCTTAAATCTTTATGCTCTCTAAATATTTGACTAATCAATATCTTCCTAAGTTCATTTTGTCTATTGAATTTCGTGCTACTACTCTATGAGACCAAAAATTTTGAATTCATGCACTGCTGACAAAATTATGCTCTATGGAGTCACCATGTGTTAACCTCCACTTTGGTCAATAGAAAACATATGGCACCACTACATTTTAAACATTATTGCCTAAGGATTACAAGTCCTCACTCAAGATCACTACTAGAAGTCTGCCCCTAAACCTAGGTTTTCTCACTACTTGAGGTCATCCTGTGTCCCACCACTTAGGAACATCTTTGAGTCTTATGAAATAACCATTGATTTCCAAATGGTTTTCTATCACTGATTGGATGCCAATTTATTGTTTCAGTCCATGTGATGACATAAGCATTATAGGTTAGCAACATGGTGTAATAAATTTAAGCATTATATGTTAGCAACATGGTGTAATAAAAATTGATTGATCATTGATATAATTCATAAATCTATATGCATAACAAAGTACTATTCAGATTTTCTTCTCTCATACATTAGTTTTTAGCTTGAAAATGTTGTGTTGTGGAAGACACTTCATAAATCTACATGCATAACAAAGTGCTACTCGGATTTGCTTCTCTCATACATTATTTTTTACCTTAAAAATGTTGTGTTGTGGAAGACACTATCCCTCCATAAGAATATTTTTCCAAAACCTTGACACGTTACATATCTATCTCACCAAATGTTGTGTTGTGGCCGGCACTTTCCCTCCATAAAAATATTTTTCCAAAACCATGCCACATTACATATCTATCTCACCATGTTACCTTACAAATGTTGAAAATTTGTGTTGTGGCGGGCACTATCCCTCCCTGAGAATATTTTTCCAAAACCTTGACACATTACATATCTATCTCACCAAATGTTGTGTTGTGGCAAGCACTATCACTCCATAAAAATATTTCACCAAAACCATGCCACGTTACATATCTATCTCACCATAATTCATAGTTTGTTGTTCACCAAATCTCATTGTCTTATATAAGGAGCTAAAACTTCATTGTGCCTTATGAAGCATAATGAGCTCCAAAATCTCACATAACTTCATTGTTGGACTTTCTATGTGAATGAGAAAGTGGTCGAACCTCGTGACGCAAGTTAGATGGAATATGCAGACTGCAACAAAAAATGTGAAAATGCATGATTGTCGAACAAAAGTGAGGTGGCTCCCGTATAAGTTTCGGGGTTAAAGGAGATCAACGGGTAGGAGGCCTACAGTGGGTGGAAGAATCCAAGAGTTAACCATTTGATTGACAATGAAGATATGCTACAATCCAAGAATCCAAGAGAATGCATTTTAGAAGGAAAGAGAGAGAAAAAAGTAAGGTTGTGTTTTCAGAATTCAAGTAGAGAGCTAAGATACCATTATTATTTCTCTCACATTCTACATTTCACCTTAATCTCTTTGATTTTAGCTCGTGACCAACACTAAGGGAGTTTTTTTACTCTAACATTATGTTAGATATTGAGCACATAAGGAGGAAAAGCACTCTGTTATAGAGATCTTGGATCCCACCTTGCCACAACAATTCTCTTTAGGGGTTTATTGTAAGTTCTTATCCCTTTCTCTCAGTGCAATAAAGTATTTGTTGTTTCACCCCATTAAATAGTTTCACAAAGTGTGATTGCTAATATTTATATGCTTTTCATATTCTTTTCATCACTTGCATTATTGTTGTACAATAAATAATATGATTCCATGTCTACCTCTTGTCCTTCACATTAAATTGTATGTTCTTAGTTTCAAAACCAAGTAAGGGATATTAGGTATACCAATTTTCAAAATTATCTACAATAATGTGGCAGTCTTTTGGATTCTATTAGGTCTTTCCCCTTGCCTAAATTTCCCATGGATGGATTTTTCATAAAATCTAGTTCTTGTGCCATGTCATAAATATAAATTGTAGGAATCAAGATTATTTATGTATGCTATGTTCCATCCACCATAAGACTTTGAACTTCTCTCACCCCTTGTACATATATAAATAAAAAAGAATACATTATATTTAACAAAATTAAAAAGGGAACAAGAATTTTGTTTTCATGTTTTGTATTTGCCTCATATTTTCTTTCATTTTTTTCTTTTAACTCACAGTCTTTCTTAGATTGCTTAGTTTTACCTATCACATAATTTATTTTCTTTCTCATCTAGTTTCATTGTCTTTCTTTGATTTCTTTTTTATGTTTTGTCTCTTAGTTCATTTCTTGAATTATTATCTTGCATGTCTTATCCAACTTATGCCCTTATTCAAAGTTTGATTATTAAGGGTCCACCAATAGTCTTGACGTTGATGCAAATTTATTTAAAATATGTTGTTAGTTGGTTGTGCAAACTTTGCAAGTGTAGTAGGTGATGGATGTGAGGAGATTTATGCCTACCATAAGTTCCAAGCAACTGACTTTTGATGAGAGAAAATTATACACAAACAATTTAAATTCATCTTCCCTCATCTTCTTAAATATCTCCCTTGCTTCACCTCACTAGTAGATTTTTGGACCACATCTCATTTCCTCCAACACCCTTTTTGGTGGCATTGTTACCACACTCATATTACCAGTTCCTCTAAATATTTGACTAGTTAATATTTTTTTAAGTTCATTTTCTCAACCAAAATTCATGCCACTACTCTAGAAAAATAGACTTTTTGAATTGACACACTATGGAGAGCCATATTATATATCAAGTCACCATGGATGATTTTAGGGGCTAAATTTCGCTCATGGACTAATTTTCCATGGTTTTTCCAAAAATGAGATTCACTATTTTAAAAATGATTCGCCCAAACTCTATAGGATAAAATTATTTTACCTTAAAAATCGCCAAAATTTTATAAAAACTATATAAAATCCTTAGAAAATTGAATATTTTTACAAAAATATCGCCAAACATTTATAGTTGGCATATGAAGGATTACTAGAATTCAACAAGGTTTCTACATTTTAAAATAAATTCCCATCCTTAAAATCATCTCTGCAAGTCACCATGTGTTGGCCTCCACTTTGATCAATATAAAACAAAATGGCAAAGTGTTACCAAGATGCCACTGCATTTTAAACATTCTTTCCTAAGGATTAAAATCCCTAACTCAACATCACTAGTCCAAGTCACTTTACCCTATGCCCCTAAACCTAGGTTTACTCATTGCTTGACCCAACAAAAGTGACGTGGCTCCCATATAAGTGTGGAGGTTCAATGAGATCGAATGGTAGAAGGTCTCCAGTAGGTGAAAGAATCCAAGAGTTATGAATAGGCATGACATTATGTTAACCATTTGATTGAGAATGAAGATCTGCATCACTTGGTTATCTCACTGCCATATGTGAACATGCAAAACATGTGTAATGTTGGACAAGATTTTGACTACATATTTTCTATGATGAGGAGTCTGATGTGAATTCAACCCTTAAATATTAAATCTTTAAGTTCTCTAAATATTTGACTAATCAATGTCTTCCTAAGTTCATTTTCTCTACCGAATTTCATGCTACTATTGTATGAGACCAAAAATTTTGAATTCATGCACCGTTGAGAGAATTATGCTCTATGGAGTCACCATGTGTTGACCTCCACTTTGGTCAATATCACACCACTACATTTTAAACTTTATTTCCTAAGGATTACAAGCCCTAACTCAAGATCACTGCTACAAGTCTACCCCTAAACCTAGATTTGCTTGCTACTTGAAGTCATCCTATGTCCCACCATTTAGGAACATATTTAAGTGTTATGAAATAAGAATTGATTTGTAAATGGTTTTCTATCACTGAATAAATACCAATTAATTGTTTTCGTGCATGTGATGGGATAAGCATTATAGGTTAGCAACATGGTGTAATCAATTTAAGCATTATAGGTTAGCAACATGGTATAATCAAAATTGATTTACCATTGATAAAATTCATAAATATACATGCATAACAAAGTAATTATGGTCTTTGCTTCTCTCATACATTATTTTTTACCTTGCTAATGTTATGTTATGTTGTGTTGTGGCAGACACTATCCCCAAAAATATTTCTCCAAAACCTTGCCACGTTACATATTGAGGTTATTATAAGAGTATAAGGAGATAAAACCTCATTGTTCCTTATGAAGCATAATGACCTCGAAACACTCACATAACTTCATTGCTCGACTTTCTATGCAAACACCTCGTGACACAAGTCGAATGGAATATGCAGACTGCAACAAAATATGTGAAAATGCATGACTCTGTTAATGGTTTGTCGCTGCTTCAAGGAGGTGGCATGATTAAAATGTTCTTCATTGTACTCTTCATGTCTGAGGTTCATTTTTAAGTCTACATTTCACAATTTTTTAGAAGGCCATGGAATGAGCACATGAAAACCATGAACACTAAGGAAACACTCCATAGATTGTAAATGCACTAAAATTATCATTTCTGGATTACACCAAACCTTTTCTTGTGTGTGTCAATTCCTCAAGTATTTGTATCAAAGTTTTCTTCACACAACTAGGAACCAAGTCATTTGATCTACTTTATGAGCCAAATGTTGTCATTAAATAAGCACAACTACATTAGATTTGACAACCCATGAGTTGTGTGGAAAAATGAAAAAAACAAATACACATATAGATGCAATTAGTGGTACATGAACAACGTCCATTTATTAACTACAAAGGAAACATTACAATCAAGTCTTTGTTAGGGTAGATCTCTTGAATAGGAAAATGTTTAGAATTCTAAGTTTATCTTGCCCAACCCATAATATGAACTTCTAAAATTCCAAAGAATGATGTGGCGCTTACTTCTATTTAAAGATAAATAATATAAATTTTTAAAATTCCAAAGAATGATGTGGTCATCCATCTAGAAAATTTAGGAGTGTTTACTGGAATTTCTGGTTTGGTATAATCCAAATGCATGTTTTGTAATAAAAAAGAATTACTATAAATATTATTCACTTTGTCATACAACCTGTATTTATAGGTCATTAAAATGTTCTTATAAATTACATTGTACTATTCATGTCTTCATTCTTAAGTCCCGGTTTCCCACTTTTATCTTGTTTCCATCATTTGACTTATAAGTTTCATTTCATATTCAGGTTTTCAAACTTAGACTTATAAGTTTCATTTCATATTCAGGTTTTCAAACTTAGATTTTGTATTCTTTTAATTGCATACATATGATTTGAAGTTGGTTGTTAATAATATACATATGAATTGATATTACTTGTTAATAATATATTTTTTTGAGTATATATGAGGATGCCTTTTTGGGTTGGATTGTATTTTTCATGTTCAATTCTATTATGTGGCATCGCATTATATTATGGTCATTGGTCATTGCAGTGTATTTTATATATATATATATATAGAGAGAGAGAGAGAGAGGGGTAAAGTGGGTATGAAAAGTAATTGATATAAGGTTTAATTATTAATTTTTAATAGTTAGGTATTTATTAAAGATAAGATGGTTAACTTACTTTATTAGAAAGGGTGTTTATTTTGTTTTTCTATGTTTTTACAAGTTGGTGTTGTTTTATATGCAACATTTGGAGGGCATTTTACAAAGCTTAGAAATACCTTTTGTCAAGAGATCATATCACTAACAAACTTCATAAAGTGTTTTAGTGGGCAAGACCAAAATCCAAAGTAAGGAGACCTAGTGCCACTAAAAAATAGAATTTAAAAAACTAACCTTAACTCAAAGGGGTGTAAAGAAAACTCAAAATTACAATCAAAGACCAAAATAATAATGCAATAAGATGTTTTATTAGTACAAGCTAAATCTAAACATGCATCCGACTCTGAAAGAGAACACATGGATGAGGAACCTAATTTCCCCACAGAATCATAAAGTAAATCAAATAAGATTTCGAAGAATCCAAATAAAAAGAATCGACAGATTCAAACCTTGTATATGACAAGAAGAGTGCAAAAAATACCAAGACAAATATGAGCAGGATTATGGCTTTTTCAAACAAAGGATAATGTTGGAGAAAGCACTAGAATACATTAAGGAATGAAGTTGGTTTGTAAGGATGCATATTCAAGATCATACTTCGATAGAAGGAAGACAAGTTCACCTCAAAACAAGATATAGGAGCTAACCAAGAAACTATGGACATTGACTCAAGATAAGAAATTCTTAAACAAGATAAACACATTTTTTGATTGTTTATGTAATGTCCCCAACGAGGCTAGTAGGGGGAATATTGTTTTCTACCCCGAATTTGTTATTTCAAGATATAGATAAGAAATCAATAAAATTCAATGAAGGAAATGGAAAATATGTCTTCCCTGATATTTCAAGCTATAGATGAGAGATAACAAATCAATAAAATTCAGTCCACTTTGAGGGGGAGACCTCCTTTACAATATATAAACTTCAGAACACAATATGAGATGAGATAAGATGATCCTAATACTAGATCTCCTTGATATAGGAGACAAAGGGTTACAATTATAATGAAAGGGTGCAAAGAAGGGTTCTATCCAACCTACTAGAAATGTAATAATTCAATATCTACTGCATAATAAGGGGTTTTATACATATCATGGGGATTTGTCTAGGGATTAACAACTATCATGTATGATGTAAAGCGCATAACACTAGTATGTAAGGTGTTAATACAAGAATCCACTTGATTGATGCTAATAAGCCAAGCAATCGAGAGCTACATAAGTTCGATCAACTCCTCAGAAGACCACTCCTCCAAGCAACCACTCTTAAGCCTCCCAAAAGTAAACTCTAGAAATTCAAAGATGGTGCTCTCCTCTCTAATAGTGGTTGAACTGTCAAAAAAGGTGATCCCAGGGTCCCAAACTAATCCTGGACGTGATCCTGGAAGAAAGTCCGATAGCGAATTCCTATAGCACAAAGGTTTGGGTAATGGACCCAAGTTTGTTTTATGGATAATGGTATGAGTTTTGATATATTTTCAGGTAATATTGTTCTATATGGATAGCACATGTCATGCCATTTCCAACGGTGTGTGTAACATCACATAACTCCTCACGGTTATAGAGTTATGGCCATGTGAAGTTGGAGAACCCTCCTGAGTCATCTAGAAGCCCCAAAAGGTCAAAGTAGTCAAAGTGGTTGCAAAGAAGAAATTATTTAAATAATAAAGGGAAGTGATGAGTGTACTATAATTCAAAGTAGATGCAAAAGAAATTATTTAAATGATAAAGTTAATCGAGAACTTACTAATTATGGACAGTGGTTAAGTTAAGTGGACAAGTGGTTATAAGTGGGCTAGCCCTAAAATAAGGAAAGTGGGTTAAGATGGTTAAAAGGTAACCCCTTGAGGATGCTACATGAAAGTATAAATAAGAGGTAAGTCTCTCTCATTTAAACACACTTGAACATATTGAATATCTATTATTGTGTAAGGCTTATTGCAAGTACTCATTGATACATCTGAAGTTGCGAAAGTCTAAGGTAGCACAAAGGGTTGACAGAAAAAGTTTCGGAATTACAGTGAATACTAAAAAAACCTAAATTTTTAGGTGTATGCAGGCTAGCAGTGTATTAGGGTGCGTACATACGCAGGCTGGCAGTGTATTAGGGCGCGTACATGAGGGTAAAGTCATAGAAACTTGAGAAAATGAAGATGTCGAGGTTCTAGATTCTAAGATCAAACTCCCAGGAAGGTCTACAATGATCAAATACATCAAATCTATCCATTGGTTCAAAAGACATGTCTTATTTATATGAGTAGTTGGATTTTTATGTATGCATGAGAAATGGTTATGGAGACTTGAGGATTCTCCCTTAAAATATTAGTGGCTACATGGGATCTTCTGTATAAGTTAGATCTATAGAAATACAGTGCTGGTATAATCAATATTTATCATTGATACTTCTTGTTAGAGTTGAGGAACATCTTGTATTTTTTGGCATATGGCTAAGGGATTGTTTTTTTGTACATGGTTGAGATCTTGTATTTTTGAAGTGGTTGATGTATTGAGAGGTTGAATATCAGAAATGATTTGATGTCTAGATCATGTGAGGGTTATTATACTTGTTCATGATTACACACACTTATATGGAACATGGCTAGAGAGATATATATATGCTTTGGGTAAAGGTTATGTATGAGGATGCATGCACAGGGTACAATTACAATCTGGATACAATGACAGGTTGCATATATATATGAAATAAGTTGCAGAGGATCAAAAGTTTTCAGAAGAAAGAAAACCCTAGTTTTCAGAAGGTATACACAGGCGCCATAACAAACATGATGTGTACATATGCAGGTTGTTGTATAGATAGGGTGCATACATACACATATTGCATAACTACAGGTCGCATATCCCTAGTTTCAAAAGGCATACACAGGTTGCATAACAAACATGACGCATACATACGTAGGTTGTTGTATAGATAGGGCACATAAATATGCAAGTTGTAGAACTATAGGTTGTGTATCTATTATATTTTGTTTGACACATCTTCAATTCAGGTGCAGGTTTATTGCAGGCAGAAGTATAGATTGGTTGCAGGTCATTGGTACTGGTTGGTATAGTTGTAGAGTGGTATATCTCATAGTGATAGTGTAACAGTGGTTCCATCATTCTACTTCTACGTCAGGGTAGTTGGACAAGGAAAGGACAGGTGGTTGTATCCACCTTCTGGTTGTAGTCGAAGAACATAGGGGGTTGGAGCCTCCTTCTGGTTGTATCCAGAGAATTGGGGAGTTGGAGATTCCTTCAAGTTGTAGCTTGAGAAACTAGGGGGTTGAAGCCTCCTTCTGGTTGTAGTCAGAGAATTGGGGAGTTGGAGCTTCCCTCAGGTTATATCCTGAGAAACTAGGGGGTTGGATCCTCCTTCCAGTTGCAGTTGGAAAACAAAGCAAGTTGGTTCTTCCAATGAATGTAATTCTTAAAGATATATANTAAGAAAAAACATTATGTGGTTTTCTACCGCTTTGGGTTTCCACGTTAAACACCGGTGTATTGTTTATGTATATGATTCCTCATTTGTTCATTGTTTATTTACTCTGCAACTATTGGATGATAATGCTACATTGATATAACACTTTCATTTTATGGTGAAAAAGGATTATATTTCTCTATTACTGATTCACCCCACCTCTTAGTAATCCAAGAACAAGACCCAACAATTGAATGCATTTTGGTTACAACTTGAAGAGTAAAATGAAAGAAAACCCTGATCTCTTGCAAGACTACACATATTCACTCTTCCTTCTATAGATTTAATCTATCCAACGATAATATGCATTATTACCAGATCTCCTTGACAATACCTGGAGGGATACAATTTCATATTCAATCTGTTTCTTTTCCCGACAATCAACACATCAATTTTAGCGATTTGGATAGTGGAAATTTCTATTAATTCCTACTTTCAACGACATCAAACTCCATCTCCAAATTTTGATGCAGATCAATTCCAATACAACAAACACGTTTGTATAGGCTCCTCTCTACACAAATATTCATGCATATTTCAGATTCACATGCCATCGATATGAATCAACACTCCTATGCTCTATTCAACGATCTATTCTTCAGATCTTCACAAAAGAGAAAAAAAACATTACACAGGTAGCGCTCCTCTCTACCAACAAATTCCTTGTACACATCAATCTTCACAACAATAGGAAGCTATCAAATCTTCATGCACAACTTCCTTATTCATTGGTCAGTCCTTCAAACAATTTGGATTAAGTCGCATGGATAGATAAAGAAGGTGACTCCTCCACACACATATGTGTGGTTCTCCATTATGGAAAGACAATAGATTTACATCTAATTTGTGGTGTATTTATTCTGTATGGTGGCTTGCACCTATAGGCACACAGGTTCCTTGGAAAACCTTATCACACAAGAATAAAAGAAGAAACACACACTACAAATCCTTCTACATGCCAAAATTCACTTAGAAAATAAAATCAATCCACTCCTCTATGTTAACCTATGTACATGGAAACGACTCTCACATCTTCCTGGCCCTCTCGTGAGGGAGTTAAGCTAAAGAAGGATCTAATACCAAGTTAAAATTTGGGAGAGAAAACATGGATATAGTTGGAGTACGTATAACTAATTCCAAACATGGACATGGAGGTTGAGATAATTTTTCAACAATCTCCAACAAATCTCAAACCACTCCCTAAACTTAGCCCACTGCCTTAATGGAAGCATTATCTCCAACATACAGATGCACGTGATGTGGATTTTACTTCCCAATGGTACATTCCCACGATTATCATTCACGGTGATATCATCAACTTCTAATGGCTTGCTTACTCACAATGATCCAGCCACAAACAAAACCTCGAATTCTATGTTCCAAATCACTTTCAGGGATTGATTTACATTCAATACTTCACCCAGACCCTTTCAGAATTCTCGAACTTCTGTTTACTCTCAAATCTCCATGTGTATAATTCCACAATATCTCCAACACTCGATGGTAACAATTACCATTGTTGCACGTTAGAACTTCTCTACTAATTCTCTAGACTCTCGATATAGCTTACATGCCCTAATACCAAAAATGATGACACAAAGCACACACTAGAATACACACACAAAGCAAGGGACTTTGGAAAATATAATCCCAAACTCAATGAGGGGAAATTTAATTAAACAATCATTTCCCAATGTTACACAATTGTACAAATGGCCCCTTTATGTAATATGAGGCGACCATAACAAATACACCATAATTGAAATATTAGTTCCATTTTTTCCTCAACTATCTCCCCAAGGATATTCTATGATCTCTCCACAACATCTCCATGATTCTCTCAACAATTTGCATCCCTAGATCCACTCATTTATCTTTATCTCTCCTTCCTATGTAGACTTTCTAGAATAATTCTACATTATTACATTTTCCATCGTATTATTCATTAAAAATTACAAGTAGGAATTATTCCTTCATGTCCCTCTTAAATGAGTATTCTTCATTAAACTCGTCTCTTTTCCATATTTGTCTCTATTGTCCTTTTTTATTCAACTTCGATTTGACTTGGTCTTCTTCCTTGGTCATCCTCATTCTTCTTTCATCTTGTACCTACAACACATAAAAATTGTTGAAGTCCATATAAAAGAGTATCCATCTACCAAAACACATGGGTCACCAACCAATATATATGTGGATTCTCTAGAAAAATCCTTCTTGTACATGGTTTATCAACCATTCTTCCATTGCAAGTCTTCATTCATGTACTTGTTTCTCCCCTTGTGTCTCCATTACCATCTACACCCTGATTTTATGGTTCACATGTAACCCTGCGACCGATGCTCCTACATCACTTCTCTACCAGGTAAACTAACTTCACATCTGTGTGTAATGGATTTGTCTCAACACGTTATGCCCTACAATATTTTTCTTTTTTATGGGTAACTCTTATCTTTGGCGTTGACTATGGTTTGGTTCTTGGATATCGGTAAGGTGTGTAGGTGTGATGTGTTATATGGAAATGGTTAGGTTTTGACTGCTACTATTTGTTTTTGGCTACTTTAACTAAGTTTAGGTGCATGTTTCTCCTTTGTGAGCTTAGTCGTGGCTTAGATTCGACTCTTGAAGTTATATGAAAAGTGGAGAGGACTATGTGGAAAGTGAAATCAATGAGTTGTGATTTTGATACCCAAATGTAAAAAATAAATTGTGTTTTTGAAAGGGGCTCTAATACAAGGAAGCTCCTATACAGTTGCATCGTTGGACTAAATCAAATAGAATTAATAGGTATTCACTAGGTATTCCTCCTTATCATAAATCTGGTTATTTATTGTTAAATTTTTATTAATCACTAGATGAATTGTGGTAATCTATTGTAAATTTTTGTAAGAATTGATTTATGATATTTTAAACAACTATGTAGAAATGATTAAATTATCTTACTTAAATGTGCCTTGCTTAAATTCTCCTACTTAAATGTGAATTTTTACAATAGCAGATTAGCAAAACAAATAAAGATTTCTTGACCAATAAACTAGTGTTATGCAAAACTTCATTTTATTTCTCATTCTAGAAAATTACAAAATAAATTGAAATATCATAAGCAGTTAATTTACAATACCCATTAAAGGGTTTGGACCCTTGAGGGTTTTACACTTATGGAATCTCATTAATACATTGGGAGAGTTCATATGTAAACTACATATAGATGGTGGTTCCACTATTCACCTATATACATAGGTCACGAGAATGCATTTTAGAAGAAAAAAAAGAGAGAGAAAAGTGATTTTATTTCTCCATGCCAATAGAGAGCTAAGATACCATTATTCTTTCTCTCACATTCCACATTTCAACTTACTCTCTTTGTTTTTATCTTGTGAACAACAATAAGGGAGTTTTTTTCTACTAATATTATGTTAGATATTGAGCACATAAGGAGGAAAAGAACCCTCTCATAGAGAGCTTGGATCCCGCCTTGCCACAACAAATCTCTTTAGGGGTTTATTATAAGTTCTTATTCTTTTCCCGTGGTGCAATAAAATATTTGTTGTTTCACCCCATTAAATGGTTTCACAAACAATGATTGCTAAAAATTTGTATGCTTTTCATATTATTTTCATCACTTGCATGATTTTTGTATAGTAAATAATATGCTTGCATGTCTACCTCTTGTCCTTCACATTACATTGTATGTTCTAAGTTTCACAACTAAGTAAGGTTTGTTAGGTACACTAGTTGTCAAAATTATCTACAATGATGTGGCAGGTTGATCGTAGGTTCGTTTGGATTATGATAGGGCTTTCCCCCCTACATGAATGTACCATGGATGGAATTTTCATAGAAATCTAGTTCTTGTGCCATGTCATGAACATAGGTTGTAGGAATCAAGTTGATTTATTTATGCTAAGTTCCATACACCATAAGACTTCGAACTTCTCTCACCCCTCATACATATATAAATAAAAAATAATACATTGTATTGAACTAAATTAAAAAGGGAACTATAATTTTGTTTTCTTGCTCTCTATTTTCTCCATGTTTGCTTTCATATTTTCCTTTTGACGCCCAGTCTTTCTTAGGTTTCTTAGTTTTACCGATCACATATTTTTTTTCTTTCTAATCTAGTTTCATTATGTTTCTTTGATTTATTTTTGATGTTTTGTCTCTTGGTTCATTGCTTGACTTACTATATTGCATGTCTTATCAAACTTATTCCATGATTCCAAGTTTGATTATTGAGGGTCGACTAATAGTCCTCATGTTGATGCAAATCGACTTAAAATATGTTGTTAGTTGGTTGTGCAAATTTTGCAAGTGTAGTAGGTGATGGATGTGAGGATATTTATGCCTACCATAGGTTCCAAGAAACCAAATTTCGATGAGTCTAAATTATATACAAATAATGTAAAGTCCTCTTCCCTCATATTCTTAAATATCTCCCTTGCTTCACCCCATTGGTAGAGTTTTGACCCACATCTCATTTCCTCCACCACCCTTTTTGGTGGCATCATGACCACACTCATATTACCACATTTGTAAATCTTTATGTTCTTTGAATATTTGACTAGTCAATATTTTCCTAAGTTCATTTGCTCAACCAGACTTCATGCTACTACTCTACAAAAATAGACTTTTTAAATTCACACAGTATTGAGAGAGATATGTTCCTTCAATTCCCCATGTGTTGGTGATCCATATGGATATCGATGGCCACCCACCTTTTCCAACTAGCTCAAAACAGTTTTCTGGCAATTTTGGCAATTTACTATTTTTAGCAGTTTTTAACTTCTAGGGTCATTTTGAGGCCCTAAACGATGTTTTTGGGGAAAAAATGTTTAAATTATCTTTTAATATTTTTCCTAAAATGAACCTTCTCGATGATACCTTTCCAATGGGCTATCATACGCCTAAAACGAAGATCGTATGCAAAAGTTACGACCCTGGGAAGTTGATGTACTAACTTACCCAAACAGGGCCCACATGACTTTTGGTGTTTCATCTTCTAGGGTTAGGTTTTTGGATGTATAGGATTTTTGGCATTCCTTCTTATTGGAAAAAGGCCTTCAGAGCCTCATTGTAATCATCTTCTTGCGAATATGAGTAGCCGTCACATCTCTTCTCAGAGATACGTTGTCACCATTCTAGCGAGTCTTTCACTTTGTATTTTTACAGTCTCTGTACATTTATTTCATTAATATAAATATTGTATTACTGTATATCTGTGTTTATGGTTGCATCTATGAAGCATTTTTGTTATATTATTGAATATCTATGATGTCTCTGTTCATTTCTTTATTATATCTCCGCTCTCATTTCGTGCCAAAAATAATCCGGATCAGTTGGCCTCCATTTTGGTCAATAGAAAAAATATGGCAAAGTATTACCAAGGTGCCACTACATTTTAAACTTTATTTCCTAAGGATTAAAACCCCTAACTCAAGATCACTAGTCCGAGTCATTTTACCCTCTACCCCTAAACCTAGGTTTCCTCACTGCTTGATGTTGTCCTTCATCCCACCATACATGAACATCTTTCAGTTTTATGAAATAAACATTGATTTGCAACTCGTTTTCTATCAATGAATGCATGTAAGTGTATTGTTTCAGTGCATGTGATGGCATAGGTGTTATAGATTAACAACATGGTGTAACTAGATTTGTTTGATCAATGATAAAATTCATAAGTCTACATGCATAACAAAGTGATACAAGTTTGTGCTTACATTAATTTTTACCTCACAAATGGAAACCATTAAACCTCTCAAAGAATATTTTTCAAAATCCTAGCCACATTACATGTCTATCTCACCATAATTCAGAGTTTTGTATTTCTCACCATGTTCCATTATGTTATATGTACTTTCAAAACACCCTATAATGCTCCATATTATGTACTATACTCCTACTCCTATGCTAATTAGATTAGTCCTTAGTTTTCCATGTTACATGTATATCTCACCATAATTCACAGTTTGTTGTTGCTCACTGAGTTCCATTATGTTCTCTTTACTTTAAAAACACCCTTTGATGCTCCATATTATGTACTATACTCATACTACTATTCCAATTAGATCATGCCTTAGTCATTTTTCTATGACCAAAAGTAATTCTTGGGACATTTTCCAAATTACCAAAAATATTTGTTTGCCTTATTCAATTTACCTATATCACTCAAGTTCATATTCATATTTATTAGCCACTTGAAATAAAAATAAAAATAAAAACATAACCACTCCACTCCAACCATAAAGGCTCAACACCAAACCCAAGTGTCATATGCAAATTCGAAGCCTAAACCCGCAAATAAGTAGAGCTCTAGCCTTATACTAGGAGGTAAAACCTCATTATGTCTTATTGAGCATAAGGAGGTAAAACCTCACATTGCCTCATTGTTCGACCTTGCACGTTTGACAATTTTATAGCTAAAACATCAATGCGTTAAGGAGCTCAAAAGCCTTGCATAACCTCATTGTGCCTTATGAAGCATAAGGAGCTCCAAAAACTAGAATAACTTCATTGTTCGATATTTTGTGTGGGATAATTTTAGAACAGACGTGAACCCCAAGTGGACAGGCCTCGTGATGAAAGTGAGATGAACTTGTGACTTTGAAAGTTAAATCAAATTTTTAAAGGAGGTGCACTAACTAATTAAGCCAACAACTCACTTTATGCAGTGTGCAACAACAACATGTGAAAACACACAACTACCCAACAGAAGTGAGGTGGCTCTCATATAAGTGTTGAGGTTCAAGGAGATCAACTAGTAGAAGGTCTCCAGTGGGCCGTGAAAGAATCCAAGAGTTATGAAGGTCTCTATTTGATGAAAGAATCCAAGAGTTATGAATACGCATGGCATTATGTTAACCATTTGATTGAGAATAAATATTTGCATCACTTGGTTATCTTGCTACCATCTGTGAACATGGAAAACGAGTGTAATGTTGCACAAGATTTTGACTACACTTTTTCTCCGATGAGGACTCTGATCTAAATTCAACTGAAGAAAGTGCACTCCCAGGTCTTATTTCCTTCGCATGTGCCTCCATCAATAGTTGACCAATAGAGGGATAACACAAGTCTTCTTTCCTTTGCATGCACCTTCATCAACACTTCAAAGCCAAAAAAATCATCCTTCGCATGCGCCTCCATGAATTCTTGACCATTTGAGGGATAACAAAGTTCTTATTTTCCTTTGCATACGCCTTCATTAACACTTCAAAGCCAAAAAAATCATCCTTCACATGCGCCTCCATCCATTATTGACCAGTCGAGGGATAATACATGCCTTCTTTCCTTTGTGTGTGCCTCCATCAACACTTCAAAGTCCTCTTCCTTCATCTTCTTAAATCTCTCCCTTGTTTCACCCCATTGGTAGAGTCTTGTCCCACATCTCATTTCATCCACCACCCTTTTCGATGGCATCATGAGCACACTCAAATTACTACACTCTTAAATATTTAAGTTCTCTAAATATTTGACTAATCAATATCTTCCTAAGTTCATTTTCTCTACAGAATTTCATGCTACTACTCGATGAAACCAAAAATTTTGAATTCATGCACCGTTGAGAGAATTATGCTCTATGGAGTCACCATGTGTTGAAATCCACTTTGGTCAATAGAAAAAATAATTCATCACTACATTTTAAACTTTATTACTTAAGGATTACAATCCCTAACTCAATACCACTACTACAAGTCTTCCCCTAAACCTAGGTTTTCTTGCTACTTGAGATCATCATGTATCCCACCACTTAGGAACATATTTGAGTCTTATGAAATAAGCATTGAGTTGCAAATGGTTTTATATCACTAAATGGATGCCAATTTATTGTTTTAGTGCATGTAATGGCATAATCATTATAAGTTAGAAACATGGTGTAGTCAATTTAAGCCTTATAAGTTAGCAACATGGTCTAATCAAAATTGATTGATCACTGATATAATTCATAAATCTACATACATACCAAAATAATATTGGTTTTGCTTCATTCATACATTAATTTTTACCTTACAAATGTTGTATTGTGGCAGGCACTATCCCTCCATAAGAATATTTTTCCAAAACCTTGCCACGTTACATATTTATCTCACCAAATGTTGTGTTGTGGCAGACACTATCTATCTCATAATAATATTTTGTCAAAACCTTGCAACGTTACATATCTTTCTCAGCATAATTCATAGTTTGTTGGTGTTCACCGAATCTCATTGTCTTATATAAGGAGCTAAGACCTCATTGTCTTATATAAGGAGCTAAGACGCCAAAGTGGTCGGACCTCATGATGCAAGTCAGATGGAATATGCAGACTGCAACAAAAGATGTGAAAATGCATGACTGCCTAACAAAAGTGAGTTGGCTCTGCCAGGGTTCAAGGAGATCAACTGGTAGAAGGTATGCAACAAAAGATGTGAAAATGTATGACTGCCTAACAAAAGTGAGGTGGCTCTGCCAGGGTTCAAGGAGATCAACTGGTAGAAGGTCTGCAGTGGGTGGAAGAATCCAAGAGTTATAATTGTCGAGTTCAAGGAGATCAACTGGAAGAATCCAAGAGTTATGACTTAGTTCATATTATATTATGTGGCATTGCATTATATTATGTTCATTGTAGTTTTTAGATAAAGTGGATATGACAAGTAATTGATATAAGGTTTAATTTTTTTTTTTAATAGTTAGGTATTTATTGGAGATAAGAAGGTTAACTTACTTTATTAGAAAGGACATTTATTTTGTTTATTTTTGTTTTTATAAGTTGGCGTTGTTTTATAAGCAACATTTGAGGGGCATTTTACAAGTTTAGAAGGACCTTTTGTCAAGAGATCATACCACTGATAAACTTCATAAAGGATTTTAGTGGGAAAGACCAAAATCAAAAGTAAGGAGACCTAATGGCACTGAAAATTAGGATTTAAAAAACTAACCTTAACTCAAAGGTATGTAAACAAAACTCAAAATTACAATCAAAAACCAAAAGAATAATGTTAGAAGATGTCTTAACAAAATAAATCTAAACATGTATCAGACTCTTAAAGAGAACACATGTATAAGGAACCTAATTTCCCCATGGAATCATAAAGTAAATCAAATAATATTTTGAAGAATCCAAAGAAAAAGAATCGACGGATTCAAACTTTGTATAGGGATCTATACTAAGATTTGTACTATGACGAGAAGAGTGCAAAAAATACCAAGACAAATGTCGGCTCGATATATCCAAGTTACCTACTTTTGAAAGCATAGGTAGTGTGGTAGACCATTTATTCACCCTAATTGTGTTTTAGGAGTCTGATAAAAAAACATCCATCAACAAAATATGTAACATTCCAAGGAACTTTGAGAGGCACCACATTGAAGTAGTATTGGAGGACTGAGAATAAATTAGCCTTCAGAACCTGGGGAAATATGATCAAATAGTCCCAGGAGGCATACAAATATCTAAACATGAAGTAATCGACTTTCACAAATCCTAGAGGGACTCAACAAATATAGGTGAAGTCATTCAACAATATTACTCTTGACTCAAAGAAATTTTCAACTAGGGAAAGTGTCAAATTCTAGAACCTATTAGAATGGATTGGTCATATGGGACCTTTGGCCTACTCTATAATCGTAGGTTTGAGGTAGCATACCAAAATCATATCAGGGAACCTTCAATAATGACATCAATATGGAGAATGGAAAAATGAATCCAAATGCACAAGAATACGATCTTATTTCGAGAGAAGGAAGACAAGTTCATTGAAAAAACAAGATCTAGGAGCTAACCGAGCAATTATGGACATTGGCTCAAGATAAGAAATTCTTAAACAAGATAAATGAGTTTTTCGATTGTTTACTCAATGCTAGTGGGGATGGTGACTTAGGTTCTAGTCTCATCAAAGTAATAAAGGTGAATACATTTTATTTTGAAAGGACCTATAATTTCCCACAACGATCATGCAGAAGTCGATATTTGATGCATTGGTCAATCAAAGTATTGAGATCAACATCATCTCTTTTATTTATTAGGAAGTAGTCAACATACCATCTTTATCACACATCATGGTGACAATATAAGTAACTAATCATACACATAAAATAATCAAAATATGATTACGACTAAAACTGACTATTATGGGATCAAAATACACATGCCAATTTTGAGATCCTAAAGATCCCTAAAGAATCATATTGGACACTTTTTAGAAGGCCATGGATATACTCCAAAAGAGGCACAATTATCATTGATATTCAAATAGCACTGAAAGAAATTGATCATTCCACTTGATAAATGAAATCATGTAATTGAAGGATAAACAAATGCAACTAATAGGAATGATTTTTCGGGACCAAGGCCTAGTATGGGTCACCTATAAATAGCTAGCCAAAAAAACCAACCTATATCCCAATGACCAAGGAAATTTTCACATCGAGGTTTTATCAGGGGAAGACTCCAACATATATTGTAGGAATGAACACATGAAAACCATGAAATCTACCCTAGTTATGTTAGAACATGTTTTACGGTAGAAGTACAAAGTACCAACCCAATAATAGAGTATGAGGAACAACTAGGATAATAAAACATATTATAAGGTTTTGGAAATGAATTAATATTCTTTCATGAGAAGAGGGTGAAGTAGTTTCCAATGATAATTTAGATGAAAACAATCCAATGGTGTATGGCTCATTTCATCTACAACCAACACTTAGATCGGAAAAGATTAAATCTCTATTTTAATGTCAATTTAGAAATATTATAGAAGAAAGTCATTGTAAGAATTATAGCACAATGAATCCATGACAATTGCAAAGACCATTCTAGATCATGTGAAATATCTTGGACCACCAAATGAGATATAAATAATTATCCTACTAAGACTTATCAATGGTTTTTCCTATAAATGGTATTTTCATAAAGAAAATAAAACAAAAAAAAAAGAGTGTAATACATTGTTGGCTTGATTAAGTGCATCCTTCCAAAAAATGGTGGGTTGATCACATAGGGTTCATCCAAAGTTGACCAACAAAACCCCAAGGCGCTGACATATCAATCCTCAATCAAGGACTGAAGAAGGTTTCACCCAATACACCATGAGAATCACAAAGACCATATGGTCTTATGTTAGAGATGAATGGATAAAGCATACAATGAAGACACTTGGGCTAACATCCATGCATTTAATCATACCCCATTAACAAACTAACACCATAAACCATTAACACACTCATCCATTAAACTTAGAATAGACACATCAATGGACAAAGGGAACTGCAACTATATATTATCTCCATTAAATGGAAGAATGCATACATCAATAGATCCACATTGCAAGAGGAATAACACTCTTTTCTATGATACATTCTACAAGTCATGCACTGCAATGCACTATGTGCTCTCTGTTGAAATTCTAGACTCTCAAAAGACTGCATTACAGACTCTATACCAAACTATTTTAGACCCATAAAAAAATATTGAAAAGACTCAAAATAGGACTCATTCAAAACTTGGAATTCCTTCCTCCTTTCAGACGTTAGAACGACTCTCTCCTGTATTTTCTTCTCCTTTTCTTTCTCTTTTTGGATCTAGTTCTCTGTCCCTTTATCCTCTACTCCACTCGCTCTAGTGATCGCCAGTTTTGCATGCTTATGTCATCTGAATGTAGCCCACATAACCTCTTTGGAGCATGGGAGTCCTAAAAAACTTGCCATCTCATCCATCATCTACCCAACGATTTCTCGTGTTGTATGGGTTCATTATTCATGAATATTCTTGAATATCGTATTCTGAATCAAAATGCATTTGGTATCTTTCCAATCTTTATATTTCAATATATAACGTTGATTGGTGTGTGCATCTTATTCCATTTGTTACACAACTATTGATGTGTGTGGAAAACTGATGTGCACACATGATTGATCTGTGCATGCACACAATCTACCCAAATATTTGAGTGCCAAGAATCCCCCAACACTATTACTTGTCTCATCCTTGAGACAATGGAAATGTTCATGGTGGGACTTCGAGGTGGAATTGATATTGTACCATAGTGGACTAACTAGTATGTCCATGCGTTAAGAGAAAATCATGAATTTTGTATGACCAAAGAATCGAACCAAGTTGTGGTTGCAGTCGGGTTTGACTAAGAAAAAATCATCCATTTAGGTTGTAGTGGAAATCCTTATAGAATTTTTGAGCTTCTAAGAAATCGTCTATAAAATAATTAAGGATATAACATTCCCACACCATCTTAATGCCTCTAACATATCATAATGAGGCTACATTGATGTCAAGTGAGCATTCATCGTTTCAATATTTTATCAATAATTTACATGCTAGTAGTTGGGTGGAAAATCAGATGCATTGATTGTTAATCTATGCAATCACCACACTATAGGTCCCTCGACATATAGCATACCTTCCATAAATGTTGTCTTGTGCTACATCTTTTTCTATGAGTGCCTTCATTGGTCCCTCATCATGTATCGAAAGATCGGTAACCCGATGTATGGTTTTCGCATCAACTGCATATTTGTTTCTAGCCAGGGGTAGCCATCGTGCAACTAAGTAAGTAGGAAGTGAACAAATGCAATGATGGACACACCACGACCAAAGTGAGGGAAGCCTATCAATGTCACGAATCCAACCTACTGAGGTGGATTGACTCATTCTTGTGTGAGGACCAATGGATTCTCATTCACACATACAATTACCTGGGCATATTTGGGAAAGAAGACCTATGGGAACTGAACTGGGTCTCGAACATCGTAGTCGGTGAAGTGTATATCCTAAATTTTCCCAGTCTAGGAGACCATGAAACTAACATTAGTGGGTAACGTTGGCTCTTGTATTTCTTTGCCTCTAACATTTGATATTTCTGTAAATGACCTTTGTTCTTTTCAATAACTCATTAACAATCCTATCTCTAATACACATTCATTAACATACATGAAAAATCATGCATTTCAGCACAAAAACACTATAAAATGTTGTCCAAATAACCACTTTCAAGTAATTAATCAATAAGTTGTTAATGGCTAGAAAACTAGTCAGTTCAATATGTATTAAGCTTAAAGGTAGCAATGTTTAAGGTTTTTCGGGAACAAATGACCATAAAGGATGATAAAAACAAACCAATATGGGGCTCATCAAATAGCACTAACTCAGTGATTCCAAATATAAAAATCACCAATCCAAATGTCCATAGTGAGCTTCAAAAGATTTAGGCAAAAACTACTCTACAAAATTAAATATGCATAAGTGAGTTTTGAATTCATTTCAATCCCTATTTATATGCTAATCCTAAATTTCATTTCCCCTCATACAAACACATGCACTTAGATTTTAGTGTCATCTACATCATTGGACTCATTATTCCAATAAATTCCACATGGTGTCATTGGTTTATTATGATTAAATATTTCACACAATAACCATTTTTCCCATGGAGTTGTTTTTCATGCATAGAAATCTTCTTAGCTCTTTTTTTTGTGTCATCTAAGCATTGGTTTTGATTTCATGACTACCTTTAAATTTTGGTAT
The DNA here is from genome assembly GCA_010110895.2 of Picea sitchensis. Taxonomy (NCBI): domain Eukaryota; kingdom Viridiplantae; phylum Streptophyta; class Pinopsida; order Pinales; family Pinaceae; genus Picea; species Picea sitchensis. The sequence continues at coordinate 57,055 of SNQJ01S0021551.1, forward strand.
CTATTTTATGTATTCTATTAGTTCACACATAATCCATTTATTCCCACCATTTTTCATGAGTGTTGCCATCCCTTTGGGTATACTTCTTCAAACTACCATATCCCCTCTACTTATGTTGCATTCATTTTTTTGTCACATTTATATATTCCTTTAGGACCCATCCACCGCACACCCCCTCCCACCCCCACCATTATATCAAGTGGTCTATCCTTTCCATATCACATTTTTTACTTTCCTTATGGTAGTAACTCACCAACAAGAATCTCCCTAGATTAGTATTTTTATCCCCTGGCATCTAGGGGTAACTAGCGAAGATTTTTCTCCTATGGTATTTATCATAGACAACAATTCCATAGATGAGATCCATGGTTCTCCATAAAAAATTGACTAGATATTCTTCCCACATTATGCTCAAATCACTCGCATTTGATGATTATGGTGCTTGACACACATGAGGTACATTATTTTATTTCTTCATATTAAGTGTTAATACCGTGTGAATTTTTCATGAAAGTAGTGACCGTTGGTTGAGTCTAACAATGGATCATGATTCTATAAATTTGTTCCTTTTTCCTTGTTTCACCTTTATGCTCATCATCATCCTCTAGATATGTGTTGTCACTCCTAAGTTGAGTTGTACTATTGGGGGATTTGAGAGGTGTAGTGTGTCCATATCCCAATCCATAGATAAAATTATATATCCTTCCTTATTTCCATTTCTCCTCTCATGGGTTGGTTTTCATATGTCACAAAAAAAATGATTGTTCTTCAAAATCCCATGAGAAGAGTCTCACCCCATTAGAGATATAATCTCAAGGTGAAGAGAATATAAATAAAAAAAGAAAGAAAAAATAGAAACATAACAACCAAAATAAATAGAGCATGAGCAATGTTCCCTTGCTATGAATCCATCTCCACAAGTCCCATGCAACAAAACGTGCATCTTAAAAAAAGGACTAAATGAAATAAAATAAAAATTCAAAACCAATAAAAAATTAAATGAATAAAGAAAAAATCAAAAATTAGGTGGAAAGACACAATGTTAAGGAAATAGAAACTCAATGCACAAATGCTCCTTCATACTTGAAAGGCACTCATGTTTTTGGGACTATGCAGTGTCGTTGTTTCAGTACATGCTTGCGTGCACACTAACCTTCTTACAGATGGGGGTTTGACACCCAGGGTTTTTCCAAATCATGTCCAACAAAAACCCCTAAGCATTGACATGTCACTCCATGGACAAGGCTGAGGAATGTCTCACCCGAGATGCAGAGAGGATCACAAATACCATAAGGTATTGTGTCAGGGATGGAGGATCAAACATACCAAACAATACTATAAATGGAATTCATGTAACTCATATATGATATTCTAATAAGGACTAAGAATTAAACCTATACATGCACAGGTGCTACTCATTCATACCAAACATAGAATAGAACAAAACTACCATATCTTTATTATTGTATGTATTCCATCATATTATAGATATACATTGTGCTAAATAACTGAGATGAACAACAATAATACTTCATGTCGTTACTATATAAATAGTGGGAATACAACAGTATGTGCCTTGTGTTGAGCTTTATGATTCAGAAAAATAAAAGACACAGGAGACTTCTCCATACAACACAAGATCACAATAGGCTAACTCGGAGATCTGGGACTAATGCATTAAAAAATTAGCCAGCCTTTTTTCTGAGATGAGAGCTAACTTATATATATATATATATATATATATATATATATATATTGTTGGGTAGCATTGTCCTTCATTGTTCTTCTCCACTCACTTTTTTGATCTAACAACCTCGCACAATTCTAGTACTTGTTAGGGCTCCATGTAGGTTATTTTCATCAGGGGAAATCCTAATTGCCTAGCCAACTCATCTTCCAGTCGCCCCACGTCTTCATCTGCTATTGGCAACAATCATTCTGGGAGATATATCGATGATTCCTTTCTGTATTTCAGTGGGAATCTTCTTGGTTTATGGCACAATTGAAAAAACTCGAACTGGCACATCCTTGACTACCTTTAGAATTGGCATGCTTCTTAACAAAACCTGGTCTGATGCACACACTATAGCATTATTTTACACATCTCCATAGGTGCTCGCAAAACTTCTGAATGAGCATGCACAACTTTCGCTTTTGTGCACGCACAAAAATGGACCCAAAATTTTTGGTACCAACAGACCCCCACCACTATTACCTGGCTCATCCTCGAGCGATTTGCTGACCTTTGGAGGGTGTAGAGCATAGTAAGAGAAAATCATTGTTATGCAAAACTAGACATCGGGATGGTTAGACCTGAGTAAGAGAAAATCATCAAAGTAGATTGGAGGTGTCACTTAACTCAGGTTCAGGGATTAGGGAGGTAGGTATGAGGGTGATAGATGGATTTGGAGTGCATGAGGGTAGATGTGTCAGATAGAAAATTGAACTCGTGTCATTACGAGCTGTAGTCTCCCATAATATGGGGGGGACGAAGAGAGGGGAAATACATGGTTTGTAATGAGACACGATTCCCAAATGTGTGGACTAAGGTGATGTGTCACAAATGACATAAAATATGGCAGTAGAGAGATCCCGATGCCAATTTTCTTTCCCCATGATATGCTTGGATGAATTAAATATTATATTAGATGTCGTACCAATGAGCGGTGAATTGTGTTAGATTTATATTGTTGTGCATGGTAGATAAGTGTCACTTCTAGGAACTCCATCCAATACTTAGGTCGAATGGATTTTAGGAGCCAACGATAGGACTTGTGGTACAATGGTACTCCTACATTAAATACCTTGGAAGGAGAGAAATTGGTCCTGCGATTCTGTCAATATGCATGAGTGGAGTGGAATGACGGTTTAATAGATTGAGCAATCGTTGACCTTGTTAGCACCCTGTAAATCTGCTCGACTGTCAAACAGACAACAGGGGTAACTGTTTCAACCAGCTTTAGAGCTGAGGCACTATCCTTCCCAACTCAGAGAGGGCTCTCTCGTGTCACATGATATATCTATGGAAACCGACGGCTAGATTTGATTTGTTTGGGAGATTTTTAATAGCGTTGTTGGCGAAGAAGAGGGGAACACTCTGGGCTATGGAGTCAAAATTCTAAAAATGAACGAAGACAATGCATAGACTGATAGAACTCTCCAGAGGAAAAAGGCTAAATAAGGCGATGAATCTGAGTTATTCTTGAAATAAAAAGATGTGTAGGAAGATAAAGAAGACAAAAAACCGCATCAGAGCATTACACAAATGAATTCTGAATTAGCTAAGAAGAAACATACACAGTTTAAATTGCTTGGGCCGAGAGCGTCACAAGACGAATTCTGGGCCTTTAACTCTCCAATTTAAACAAAAGATAGTGTAAGTGGAATTAAAGAAACACGGGAAATACACACTATGAAAGAAGACAAAACTCATATCACAACCAATTACTTTTCATAAACAGTTCCAAATGCTTTTGCATATGTATTCAATTCAGCCCTAGAAAAATTACAATAGAGTCTAGAACCACCAGAATTGTGCCCTTGCACTTCTTCCCCCCCTCTATACTCGTGAGGCCAAGCATATATAGAGGAATTTCATATGGAATTTAAAACGTTCCAACTTCCTCATAATTCTAAAAGTAGATACAAGTTACAAAAAGGAAGAAAAGTTGTATTATTTAAAGGGACTGTTAGTAATTGGTTTGTCATATCAGGAATCCCTTCTTTTAAGTCGACATATGTCCAAAACTATCTGAAATACACCAAAATTTTACCTAAGGATTCACCTTAGCTTGGCGATTTCCTCCTCTAGGGTACTCCACCAATCGGAATTTTCCCTAACGCTCTCTATCATCTCGGTTTTGGCCTCTGATTTTCTCCCTTTTCTCCTCTTCTTCTTTGCGGTTGGGTGGCAGGTGTTGTCTGCGTGTTCATTTATGATAAGATCCCTTATAATGGGGTTTAACATTACTCTTGACTCTATCTCAGTTTCAGGTTCGGTATGAAATTTAGTCGCCTGCATCTGCAAGAACCATCTTTCATTCTTACTTATTGACCTCCTTGGTACCTTAGCTAAGAACCCAATTGTGCCAGACACCGTTTGATGGATATCAGCCATGCTTTATGGACTTCACAGAGACCTTGATTTGGCCACCCTTTGAGTTTAAAGAATCCAAGAGCATAGGCCGAGCTTGTTTTTCTTATGCATAAGATGACAATTTCCCAGAATAGGATAAAATGATTCATATCTGAGATTTGATGTTCTATGTACTTTTCTCACGAATTACTATCACAGTACCTTGGTGTTCCACGCTTCATCAATCCACTTCAAATGATGAGCCTCGAGTTAGTTATGCGGCAGCATCCTTTTGGTACGTCAATCGGGAAAGTACTTGGACCAGTGATGTGAGGTGATCTGACCAACCGCCATCCTCCCTGCGAGCTATTGACATGATGTTTTGAACCACATGACATAGGGTCCATAGGAAAAGTGGTTTCAATAAATCCTCCATCTCCCTCGATGCGTGTGTAAGAGCGCCACACATTCCCCGTCGAAAACAGAGTAGTTTTCCCCAGTCTGCCTTCACGATGTTAAGTTTCCTGCTATTTGTTTGTCCGATGTAGGCTTCAACTGTAGATCTGAGATTCTTCAAGATCAACGACCCACCGAGATACTCCCTTCCCACTTCCACTACATTCGTCCATACACCATAGACTATAGTCGAGCACCCTGAACTATCGCGCCTCTACTGTGGTATAGTGTCTCGCTAAACTTCAGAAGTTTTTAGATCCCGATAAAAATTGTTAGGGTGATAACATTGGCTCCAACTGGGGATTCTATCCTCCCAGTGAGGTAGCAAAGAACTTGTAGACCTGGTTCCTGATCCATGGGTTTGTTCCCCAAAACATGTGTGTGTCCTGCTCCTACCAAGCTCTGTGCACTGCTTCCAACTGCATGGGGACGTCCGAGTGCATTAATGAAAACTGACTGTATCAAGTGTTAGAAAACTCAAACTGGAAAAATGCTTGACCGAAAAGATTATTTTCACATCCCTACCTACCCTAAAAATGTTTGGATGACCACTCACTCAAGTGATGATAAAGTGCCAATGCAGCCAATCAAGCAATTGGTTTCTTGAGTTTCCTTTCACATTTTTCTCAAGCTGGTAGAAAATCGTAAAGGATGGTGGCTGAAAAAACAAATTGAATCCAAAATCTGAGCTTATGAATGAAGAAAATTCATCCTTGACTAAAGACTATAATAGGATGGCCATTGGATCTTGAAAATCATGAAAAATCATTTCTCCCTGATGAGCAAAAATCGAAAGGCAAGTATCTTTCATCAGTGTTTGTTGTTTTTTCTCTATTTCTTTTGTTCTGGGAACATCTTCGAATGAAATGGCAACGATAGGTTTGTCTACTTGGCCATGCATATCAACAAAAATATTCATATATTCTTGAACATCTTCAAATATGACAGCCATATAATATGCACCAAGGTTATCCTCTTGTTCATCAAATAACTCTGACGTGGTTTCATTAAATTTCTGGAAATTTGTTTGAGGACAACCACTTTGAATTTCTAGTGAATAAATAGAAATAAGTTCCTGCTCATTCACTACTTCACATTCCAGAGCTCCAATGGATGGATTTTCAAAACCCTGATTTTCAAATGACTTGAATAAAACCACTGCCTCTTCATTATCGTTTTGTGTTTCTGATGGACAAATGGCATACACTGCTTCATCTATGTCATTTGTTTCTTTATTGTTGGAAACTTCCATAGATGAAATTTCAGAATCTTCATCAATGTCTATGTTTCTTAAAAATTTAACCACGATGTCATTCTCAAGGGAAGAGAAAATACTATAAAACACATTTTCATGTTGAGAATCCATACTGATTTCAGGATGGAGAAAATGACCTTGAACAATACTTTCTGGAGCAACTTCTTCTTCCTTTTTAGGTTGATAGTTGAACATAGACTGCAAATCTAAGTTGACATGAACCTTTATGTGATTGTCCATAGAATTATCATCACCACTCTGTTCATGCTTGGAGGATCCATGTCCTGAGATACTACAAATATTTTTCTTCAATAATTCGAAAGAAGCAAAACATAATGGTAGGGTTCTCCTACCTGATTTGAAACTGTCTTCAATTTCATTGCCAACATATGGTTGTATTTCAGTGCAAGCAATAGGGTCTCCAAGAGCATGGAAAGAATGTTGTGGCATCTTATCATTCTACTCCATTGGTCTAGCGTGGCTTTGCATAAGAACATATTATTTTTCTTCGATGATGATTTTAGGATTTTCTTTCAGCAATTTGAAATAAGAAAAGCATAGAGGTAAGGAATTCCCTTCAACTGATTCAATACTTTCTTCTTTGTAATTGTGATATGCAGCCTGATTGCTTTCATTATACTGCTAAAAAGGAACATTTTCTGATAGAGAACATGTGGTTGATTGTTCCATGGGGTCAACATCGTAATCATCATATTCATAATATATAGGAAAATCATTAACATATGCCATGTCATCTAACAAGAACAAACTTAGAANNNNATTATACTGCTAAAAAGGAACATTTTCTGATAGAGAACATGTGGTTGATTGTTCCATGGGGTCAACATCGTAATCATCATATTCATAATATATAGGAAAATCATTAACATATGCCATGTCATCTAACAAGAACAAACTTAGAATATCAACCTGTTCTTCAACAAGCTTCTTTTCACACTCATATTCTTGACTATCTATAAATGAATACATAAAACAATCATCCCTCTTCTCATCATGGAATGGATCAACACCTCCTCGTTCAACAAGTGGGATGTAATTTTTTGCAAAAATCATTAGCATTGGAAACTTCAAGAGGACCCATGATATTGTCAATTCTATGCTCAAGATTCCAATCAACTATTTTCTGTTCATATTCACTTTCATGTCCTTGAACATTCAACCCCTCATTTTGGGTTTGTTTACATGCTTGGATGTTGTGTTGAATTTCCTGAGCATGACTAAACATTTGTTGTAAGGACCCAAGTCTTCTTTCCATCAGGAGGAAAGAAAAATCTGGATGAAGAGCAGTTGCATAATGGAGCATGGCAACAGCTTCAAAGGGTTGAATTTCTTTGGACAATTTATAATAGACGCTAGAGAACTTTCTACTGAATACAGAAATAGATTCATTGATGCGTCTTTTCAAGGCGTAAAACTCAGTGAGTTGCAGCTCTAAGGGTTTCTCCTTGCCCCAAAATTAAAAAAAAACCTTCTTCAATTCCACCCATGAGCTGATGGTTTCTAGGTGTAAGTGTTTTAACCAGTGTTTGGTGTCTCCTTTCAAGGGTTGAGAGAAAACTCTCATACACATATCTTCATGGTCAATCTTGAATAAATCTATAAAATGCTCAAACCATTGAATGTGATTTTCATTGGATATGATACTCGATTCTCCGTCGAACACAGGTAGGAACTCATAGTAATTTGGAGGGAAATCATGAAAGGTTTGGGGTATATTTAAGGGTATATATCTATGTCGGGCCTTAGGGGGTGTTGGGCCAAGAACAGTGGGAGAGACATTGGTCTGAGTCTCACGGGATTCATCAACTTGGTCATTGTCATTGCGTGGCCTAGGTGAAACCTTTTTATCAAAACCAGTGACAAGGCGACAGTATGCATGTGCAACGTATAGAGGAGAAAATATAATTTTAAGTCTTCATGATCATTACTAAGATACAATAGGTAAAAGAAAGTTCGTTTGGAATTTTCAAGGAAGGAGCAGATGCAACTTAAAATGAAAAGTAAAATGATTTGTAAGAGGTCCCATTTTGAGTACCTGATTTCTCTCATGATGCCCTTCCTTGCCCCTGTCAAGGGGTTTCATCTTTCAATGAAGTTTCAGTCTCGCGCTTGAAGTATTCAGAGCAGGGTCGCCTCTTGGAAATTCAGGATTCCTTTATCAGTGGAGTTTCCAGAGCAAGAATACAGCCAATGTGTGCCTAAGTGTCTGCCACTCTCAGACCCTATAACTCAAACATGTCGTTCTTCCCAGGGAACATTTTTAAATTTCATCACCGACAACGGCGCCAAAATGTTAGCACCCTATAAATTTGCTTGGCTGTCAAACAGACGACAGGGGTAACTGTTTCAACCAACTTTAGAGATGAGGCACTAGACTTCCCAACTCAGAGAGGGCTCTCTTGTGTCACTTGATATATCTATGGAAACCGACAGCTAGATTTGATTTGTTTGGGAGATTTTTAATAGAGTTGTTGGCGAAGAAGAGGGGAACACTCTGGGCTATGGAGTCAAAATTATGAAAATGAACAAAGACAATGCATAGACTGATAGAACTCTCCAGAGGAAAAAGGCTAAATAAGGCAATGAATCTGAGTTATTCTTGAAATAAAAAGATGTCTAGGAAGATAAAGAAGACAAATAACTTCATCAGAGCATTATGCAAATGAATTCTGAATTAGCTAAGAAAAAACATACACAGTTTAAATTTCTTGGGCCGAGAGCGTCACAAGATGAATTATGGGCCTTTAACTCTCCAATTTAAACAGAAGACAATGTAAGTGGAATTAAAGAAACACAGGAAATACACACTATGAAAGAAGACAAAACTTATATCACAACCAATTATAATCTTTTCATAAACAGTTCCAAATGCTTCTGCATATTTATTCAATTCAGCCCTAGAAAAAATAGAATAGAGTCTAGAACCACCAAAATTATGCCCTTGCACTTATGCCCCCTCTCTATACTCGTGAGGCCAAGCATATATAGAGGAATTTCATATGGAATTTAAAACGTTCTAACTTCCTCATAATTCTAAAAACAGATACAAGTTACAAAAAGGAAGAACAATTGTATTATTTAAAGGGACCGTTAGTAATTGGTCTGTCATATCAGGACTCCCTTCTCTTAAGCCAAAATCTGTCCAAAACTATCTGAAATACACCAAAATTTTACCTGAGGATTCACCTCAGCTTGGCGATTTCCTCCTCCAGGGTACTCCACCAATCGGAATTTTCCCCGACGCTCTCTATCATCTCGGTTTTGGCCTCTGATTTCCTCCTTTTGCTCCTCTTCTTCTTTGCGGATGGGTGGCAGGTGTTGTCTACGTGTTCATTTATGACAATATCCCTTATAATGGGGTTTAATCTTACTCATGACTCTGTCTCAGTTTCAGGTTCAGTATAAAATTTAGTCGCCTGCATTTGCAAGAACCATCTTTCATTCTTACTTATTGACCTCCATGGTACCTTAGTTGAGAACCCAATTGCGCCAGACGTTGTTTGACGGATATCATCCATGCTTTCCGGACTTCGCAGAGACCTTGATTTGGCTAGCCTTTGAGTTTACAGAATTCAGGAGCATAGGCCAAGCTTGTTTTTCTTACGCATAAGATGACAATTTCCCAGAATAGGATAAAATGATTCGTATCTGAGATTTGATGTTCTGTGTACTTTGCTCATGAATTACTGTCACAGTACCTTGGTGTGCCACGCTTCATCAATCCACTTCTAATGATGAGCCTCGAGTTAGTTATGCGGTGATGTCCTTTTGGTACGTCATCCGGGAAAGTACCTGGATCGGTGATGTGAGGTGATCTGACCAACCTCCATCCTCCCCGCAAGATATTGACATGATTTTTTGAACCATGTGACATCGGGGCCATAGGAAAAGTGGTTTTTGGAAATCCTTTGTCTCCCCCGATGTGTGTGTAAGAACGCCACGCGTTTCCTGTTGAAACCAGAGTATTTTCCCCCGGTTTGCCTTCGCGATGTTAAGTTTCGTGCTATTTGTTTGTCCGATGTAGGATTTGACTGTAGATCAGAGATTCTTCAAGATCGATGGCCCACCAAGCTACTCCCTTCCCACTTCCACTACATTCTTCCATAGGCTTCGGAATATAGCCAAGCACCCTGAACTATCGCGCCTCTATTGTGGTATAGTGTCTCGCTAAACTTCAAAAGTTTTTAGATCCTATAAAAATTGTTAGGGTGATAACATACCTGTCAAAGGTTTGACCGGCACGGTATTACCAATGGTTCTTGGGGATTCTTGTTCAGCTAATAAAGAGGTTCTGGTAACTGCTACCAAAATCTATTAGTAGGAGGAGCTTGTACATAATAACTATAGTGTGGATGGAACATATGCATGCATGAAGGAAAGTGGGCTAGGAGCACCATGCATGAATATTGCACACCCCAACCAAATTTGAGTGATAAGGTTATGAGAGTGGAGCAGCCTCTAGTGGGTCACGTTGTTGTTCTGAGGGTATGTTGGTGACTATTGTTGGCTGCGGGGGTTCATGTTCTGAGACGACTGATTTTGGTAGGAGCCATTGATGAAGGAGCTCATCAATATTTGGATTTATCTCGTCTAGCTCTATAGGGTGTGGGGGTAATGGGTTTTGTATGGTGAATATTTTGGGGGGCAAGTGAAGTTGGCCATTGTATGTTGAGGTGGGTTGGATGAAGGGGAAACTAGTTCACTAAAAAATTTTGGGACTAGTGGTAGAGGAGAAGGGTATGGGAGGGTGCGACATGAGGTTATATATTTACAACATGTGTTGATCCTTTTCTTGGATAACCACCTTATTTCACCAAGATATGTAATGTGAGGTGTGATTTACCTAGCTCTAAATCAGTCATCGATATCCACCTCCATAATTACCCATTCTCGAAGAGGTTCCCAATATACAGTCCAACATTGTGTTGAGGTGCCAACCATGAATGTATCAAGGGCGTGAAATATCTAATATGTTGGTATGTCCTGGAGCCATGCAAGTAATAAATCCATTGGCTCTGACCCATCATACCAATAGGAGACAAAGTCTTTCATGCGGTCTTTCACCAAGATGTGCGCACACCTCCTTGTCGACACCTCATAAAGCTTATGTTGCCATCTATCGAAGGCATCTTCAGAATATGTGTATAAGATTTGACACTCCTCCAACTTAATTCTTCGTCTGCACTAGGGTTGATGTAGTCCTCCTTGCGCTCTGTGACCTTGTAATTATTTTCAATTTCTGAGCTCTACACATCCTCGTCGACATTATCATTGTGGTGATCTCCTTCATATGGATCCAATGTCATGACCACACTCGGAGTTTCAATCTCAAATGAAATTTAGAACTTTTTCAAATTCAAAATTGCATTGTTGTCAAAATCCCAGTTGATTCCTAAGAATGTAGGGTAGGGATCCGACTCATCCATGATTTCAATGACTTCAAAGTCAGCCCTTTTATTTCTCCTTCTATATTCACCTCTACCTACTCCAGTCAACCGATGGGTTCGATCTTGTATTGATTGGATAATCAAATTTGAATGGGTGACTAGACCATCTTAGGTTTCCCCATCACTTCCCAGGATTTCTTGGGTAAAATGTTCACATTGGATCCTAGATTTAACATGACTCCATCTATATCATACCCACCAATCTATGTTGTCATCTTAAACTTCCATTCAGTGTGATTTTTCTTGCTAACCTTATAGACATCCCTTTTTGGAAGCGAAGATGCAATGATGGTATCCTCTCCTTATTATTTCATGCAAGAAGTTAACATCTGATTCAACTTACTTGCAGCTTCTTGATCTATAATCAAATGCTAACAACAGTGCAAGAAGGTATCGAACTTATCTTTTTCTTCTTCCATGTGACCGAGGTCTCATAAGGATTATACACACACTAAGCATTGTAACTCGTCTTTCCATTGTTGTTATTGGATTAATCGGTAAATACATACATAAACAGATCTCCCTAAATCCACCTAGATCTAGAACAAAACAAAACGGAATATGACGCTTTCCCTAAGATCTAACTATTGATTTTGTTATTTGAAAAAAGATATAAAACATACCTTTTAAATGTCGTTTCCTCCTGTCATTTCCATCCTAGGTCCACTTTGGTGCTCCTATGATATTGAATCTACAAGGGAACACAATCCAACCAAAGTAAAAGCAATACATTGAAATCAACAAGAACCTATGTATGTGATCAATGAATCATACAATAAAATAAAACAAGTTTTATGGGAAATAAACATATCAATGTATCATATTAAAATGAAAGTGGAGATTACAACCAAATCCTTGATGTCGCAAGGTCCCCTTTTGATGGCCCTTTTCTCCAACACACACACTTGCTCCAACCTTGAATGAAGAAGATCCACAATGACTTGATGAACTGAAATAAAGCTCTCAAGTATGAGCTGAAGTAGAATTCCTCATCCAATTCTTAGCCTATTCAACCTTAACCTTTTCCATGAGAGATACCTCTTTATATAGGGGAAAGAGATATGGTTGAGGATATTAGGATGATCTCACCAAATCAGAGAAGCAAGTAAGATCCAAACCATTCGGAGGCCACCTCATCTTCTATAAGATCCCCTTGTAGAACTTTCGTGAAGTTTTGACTTTTCCTTGGCTTTTGACATCGTCGCACCCTAGATATAGTGTAACCTACAGAGATGTCGTAGTCCACCTTTAGAGCAGGGAGCGACGATCAGGCATCGTCGCACCCTGTTCCTTTTGCAGCCTGCAACAATCTTCCATAATAAGGTTTTTGAGAAGATAAATCCAATCACTTTCCTCATGGAAAAAGACTCTTTTTTGGGAACATGAACACATGTTTTTCAATGGATCATTGGGGTGACCAGAATAATGTGTAACAAAATCCCCCCCAAATTATGAAGCTAGAACTCGTGACAGCCGAAATACTTTGTAGAATGTGTGTGCCGAACAAGGAGCACATCGATCGGAAACCTGCAAATAGTCAAGCATAAACATAATAATATACCATTGTTCGAGGTAGGCATTCCCATACTTAGATTAAAAAATTTCAAGTGATTCATGGCCACTAAATATACACTGTGGATCCATGCCATTGTGAATCGACATAGCCACAAGAAATACACTGTGGATCTATGCTTTAAAAATGACTCAAATTCGGACATAGACACAAGACATACAAAGTGGATCTATGTGTCAATAGAAATCATAAATACTCCATCGCAACCTAGACCAGAATGACATGATCTAGGGTCTTCATTTCCATCATCCTTAAGTATGAATCTAACCATGCGATTACAGGAGCCGAAGTATAACATGTTAGAAACCACTTGATTACCGATCAATGATGAGAACCATTAACAAGCACGAGGGAAATCACCATTGATTTCAATGACTCCCAATGTATGCTAGTATAATCCAACAAATGTGAATAAATGATTTGAAATCAAACACTCGATGAAATATCCCAATCAAGGGTGAATTATGAGAACCCATTGTTGGAATCGAAGAGACCTACCATTGAGGAATGCAGACTCTAAGACACTAAATGATTTCTAAGTCTTATTTCTGGATAATGAGTTGAGGTCGACAGTAAAAGACTCGTCACAAGAGGGCCTTAATGTATCCCCCGTCATTGACACAAAATAAGTAACAGATTTTGAAGTAGATCAGAGTGTGAAGTGATTTGAAACTAACTTAGGGAAGGATGACATGGTAGAAAATTTATAATTGCAAATGGCCGACTCAATAGAAGGCTTATTCAGGTTGGACTTCTCTTGAACATATAAACGACATGACAATAGCCTTGGAAACATTGACTCAAGGAGGACTTGACATATGGACATGTGGATGGTCAAATGAGAGACAAATGGATTTCCCAACCTAGATACAATGATGAAAGGGGGTGTCATGTTCAAGAGTGACTATTACTTCCACCAATCACAAATACTGAGACATATTCCTTTCTCAATTTTCCACCACCATTTATGGCGAGTACCTCTTTATTTTTATGCAATATTGAGGAGGATAATATATGCTTGTTGGTGTAAGCTCATCCTTCAGACGAATCACTCAAAGTATGTTTAATGAACCCTAATAAGGAGTGGTTCGATCCCATATGGGTCTTTCGATGTTTGTTTAATGAGTCCAAAGAGAGAAAAATCAGTGGTTTTTCATGTTTAGAGAGTTTGAAAAACACTTAAAGAGAACTCCACCAGGTCCTTTTTGTAAATTAATCTGACGAGACCAAAAAAGTGATAACCTATCGCTCGTCATATGTTTTCTTCAAATACTTTTATGAGCGTGAAAAGAACAAGGTTGCTTGACAATCTTTTCGTTTTTATGGAGCGTAAAAAGAGCTTAAAGGATACTCCATAGGTTTTGTTTTTCATGTCACCATTACGAGTTCGAAAAAATGACAAAAGACTACTCAATTACATTCTCATGATTTCACAAGCGTGAGAAAGAATCAAGACTTGCTCAGAGTTTTTCCTGAAAAACCCTAAAAGGATCTATACATGTGACAAATGTATAAAAAACAAACCCAAAAACGAATCCTTGTTCCAACTTTTCACTCCTAGACTTTGTATCTGCAAAAATCAACACTTGCAAAGTCGTTAGGACTTTAGGGTTTAGATAAAACATATAAAATAATATAAAATAAAAATGAAAAAGTGAAAAAATAAAAATAAAATATGGGTAAAAACCTCATTTCACTATTTCATTTGTCATTTCAACCAAACCTTTCTCTAAACCCCCTTTTTACCTCGATCTTCCACTGTGGATTTCAGAGGGAATGACTGATCATTCGATGAACTGTCTCCACAAAACAGGTAATTTTCATATCTTTCAACTTTCCATGGATTAAAATTTGTTTTTCATTGGTTAAAAATAGACTTTTGAGTTAATTTTTTAGGGGTACCCATGCGCGGAGGTCATCGCAAGCGTCCTATATCGGGCTCTGCGATGATCTCGGATCATTGCAAGAGGCCCTATAGCCAGCCTACGACGAATTCACATTGTGTAGATGCCTTGGCCTACAACGTGTGCAGTTCAAAAAGTTTTTAAAGATGAATTTTCCAATAAAAAATCTCCAGGGAAGAAGATAATGATGCTAATATCTCTTTATGGTTCCATTGCAGGTTTTCCACAATCAAAATGTTGGAATGGCACGAGAGAGAGAACGAGGAGGAAGACTACTTTGTCGGGAATGACCCAGGAACGTTAATGGCCCTCTGATAATGTGGGTTCTTGAAATTCTTCAAAATCGAGGGTATGAGGGCCCAGTTGAGATTACTCGAGTACCTAGTTCACATGTGGGATGTGAATGAGTAGGAGTTTCATGTGGGTGCTCACACTCTTACGATAGATATCGAGGATATCTACTTATTAATAGGGATATCTCGTCGTGGGTCCTGAGTAACACTTACAGGTAGTAGGGGTGGCGGCGAGACCATGAACCACTATATCAGTGAACATTGTGTTCCAGGTACCTAGAAGCATAGCAGTAAAGTCACTATAAGATATGTATGAGACTTGCCTCTACGAACCATCCTCTATACCATCACATGCATGGCAGGGAGTGTAGATCCCCATATGGATCTTTAGAGCTATTTTCAGTATGCATTGCAGTATATGGAGCCCCACATTTTCAACTAGTGTGAAGGGGTTCTCAAAAGTATGAAAAATAAATTGACCAAGTGCAGGAGTGGTGGATTGAAACGATTTCGATACGAGTCCATTTTGGTATCCTTCTTCTTAGAGAGGGTCCCAGTTTTGCGTTTGAAGGTAGAGTGGGGTATACCTGACCCACATGATCTGAGAATGAAGAGGTGGGTTGACCTCATGGCACAACATGAAGCCGGTCCCATCGTTAGATATAATGATGTCTTCTTCGACTGGTTGAGAAATCAAATTTTCATGGTCGACAACTATGCATATGCCGGACTAGAATTCCGTGGAGATCCGGACTTAGCTCTTCCCAAGGGTTCCAAATGGGGGGACATAGTTAAGAAGGAAATTTTGTTTATATGATTTTTTTGTGATTTTTTAATGATATAAAATGTTTTTTACGTTGTTTATCCGATGACTAATGAAACACTCTTTGATGATGCAGACGTGGGACCTTATCGTCCTCCTAGTTCATCCCCTATCTAGAGGCAAGGGGAGAGAGGTGATGTAGTAGGAGTAGTTGTTGTTGACTTTGACACCCTAGAACAAAATTTGGAGGGACTCACGATGAACATCCCAGATTCCTCTATCGATGATATCCCAAGGCATTACCAGTGCCACATAGTGGGTGTGTCTACTTCCATCAGACAACTACTTTTTAGAGTAGCATGGGAAGTCGCTTGTTATAGTGAGCAACATCCTTGATGCCCTATTGTATATGATGCCATGTGCTTCACATTTTTGATATTTTGGTCTTCAGACAAAAACACTTTTTTGTAAAATTTTATCATCATATATATGAGGCTTATACCGACTTACTTTTTGTATATACAAAGTGTGATTGGAATTTATAAATGTCTCAAATGTATTTATAAACCATAATTAGTCAAATATTTTGTTAATGTATTTAGACATCTAGGAATGTGTTTATATTCAATGTAATCAAACTGACGTTCCAAGAGGAGAATTCATAAATATACCCTTAACAACATAGGACTTTGAATGGATTAAACATTACTCAACTGTAAGACTACTAACTATGAATCGAGTCGTATAATAAGGTGATGGATTCCAAGTGAAACAACGTCGGTCAATAATTCGATGACAACATTGTATTCTGCAATATTGTTAGTTGCACGACCAAGAAGAACACCATGTAGACTAATCAATTCATCTGTAGGTGCATAGATTTCTCAAGCAACAAATGCTAAGTTCTGAGTACTACGACTAGATCCATCAACAAAGATAAGGTAGGGTAGTGAAGACACCAACATCTGAAAACCAAGCACAATGCAAGGTAAGCAGCTAAAGGTCAAAACCAAAAAATGAAAAAGCACACAAGAGTATTATACACTAAAATACAAGAACTCATGCAAAAATGACTTAAGCATAGTACTTCTTCAAGTAAATCCCATTTCTGGGTTCACTCAAAGGGATTCCATCATAATCAACCAACTCATAAGATCTCTTCTCCAACACTCATTTGACAATATTAGGCCCTCACCACATGGGATTGAATTTACAGGCCCCTAGCAAATCACAATCTTGCTTGTAAAGAAGAACTAGATCAACTTCAGAAAAAACATGTGGCTTGACATGCTTGTCATATTGGGCTTTGACACGTTTCTTCTTAGTTTCAATAACTAAGGCGAGGACACAACGGGTTTTGTCTAATTTCATCAAATACCAAAGACATTCCTCTTCAACAGAGGTGTTAGGGAGAAGTTCAACAGCTAGTTTCAAAGATGGTATCTCACATTCAATCAGCAAAATTGCTTCGATACCATAGACTATCTAGAAATGTTTGAATCTCATGGCAGTCTTAACAGATGTCTGATAGGCCCATAATGCTGAGAACAACATTATGTTCCATTTTTTTTTATGAATTCCTATCATCCGTCGAAGCATAGTAATGAGAACCTTGTTGATTGTTTCAACCTGGCCATTGGCCTGTGGATAATAGGGGGTTGAGTTTTCATGGCGAAGACCCAATTTGTCAGTAAGTTCCAATATCATAAAATTTCTAAAATGACTACCATAATCAATAATGATGGGTTGGGGGACACCAAATCTAGTAATGATATGATTGAATATGAACAATTCTGCAGTTTTCCCAGTATTATCAAATGTAGGCATCACCTCAGACCATTTAGTGAAATAATACACAACTACAATGATGTATTAATGCCCCCTATCCGAGTGAGGGTTACATGTCATGAAGTCAATTCCCCGTTTGGAGAATGGACCGACGTAAACTACAGGGTGGAGAGGAGCAGGGTGAGATCAGATCTTGTTTTTATAAGTTTGGCAAGCATGGCATTTTTGGACGACAATAATGTAATCCTTAAACAATGAAGGCCAAAAATAAACAACTCGCAAGATCTATTGGGAAGTTGCATATCCAGACATATGAATTCCACATGCTCCAGAGTGATAGTCATTCAAATCTTTCTCAGCTTCATCGTAGGTGAGACAGCGTCAAAAAATGGAATCAATACCACGGTGGTAAAGGGTATCACCAAGGATGATGTATTGACAGGCTTGATACCGTATACGATGACAGTCGGTACTAGATAGATCAGGATGGAAAATTTGAGTCTAGAGATATATGATGATATCTATGTACCATATGTCATCAGAACTGATCAGAAAGAGGGATTCGCCAGGCAAGGAATCCTCTGCCACATGTTCTGTCTCAGTAGAGGGAAGGTCACATATCAATTCAGAAAAAACCAAAAACTTCTTTGACTTAGCACGTTCAAACTCCAAGTCAAACTCTTGGAGAATCACTATCCATTTGGAGTACTTTCCCCCCAACAATTTTCGAGTAAGCATATGTTGCATGGGGTTGCAATCGGAAATAAATGTGGTACTGCGTAATAAGATGTAGTGACGAAAACGTTGCACAACTTGAACAACTACTAAGACCAGTTTCTCCACATGTAGGTATTTGGTTTCGGTAGTCATGAGACTCTGACTCAAATAGTATATCACATGTTCATTGTGTGAATCATCTTCTTGGACTAAAACCATGGAAATGGTAGAGTCTGAAGCAACTAAGTACAAGAAATAATCTCAGCTATAGTCAAGGGGAAACAATAGTGGTGTACGGGTTAAGGCAAGTTTTAAAGCCTCAAAAACTTTGTTTGTAGCATCGTCCCATACGAACTCGTAACCTTTCTTGAGAATCCGAGTGAATCCTTTCCTTAATTCAGTGTAATTGGGAATGAATTGACGTAAAAATATTTCCTTCCCTTGCAAACTTTGGAGCTAGTGTAACGTGGAAGGAGGAAGTAGATTAAGAATATCCTCAACCTTCAAAGGTTCTACCCGAATCCCATGTATAAACACAATGAAACCAAGAAGTCGGCTGGATTCCACACAAAAAACACATTTGTGTGGATTCAAACGTATGCGATAATAATGACAACGTATGAAAATGGCTCGTAAATGTGTCGGGTGATCTTGACAATGCATGGAATGTGTCAGTAGATCGTCAATATAGGGTTGCACAATGTGCTTAATTTCATGAAAAGCGTAAGACATAGCACGTCGAAAATTTTCACCGACATTTTTGAGACCGAAGGGTAGTTTCCGATAGGCGAAGGTTCCTCAAGGGAAAATAAAAGCAGTCTTGTGTTGATCTGCTGGAAAAATATTAATTTGATTATAGCCGGAGAAATTTTCCATCAAGGAGAAGATTTCAGTCTCATCACATTCATCAACGATCTGGTCAACGAAAGGGGTTAGAAAATTGTCCTTAGGATAAGATTTATTTATATCCCTATAATCTACACAAATGCAGATCATACCTTGTTTCTTATTCACCGGAATAAGATTGGGTACCCAATCGGTCAAAACCATAGGATAGACAAAACCATCTTTAAGACGTTTTTCGACTTCAATCTTGATAGCAACGGATTTACATGGATGGACTAGGAAAAGTATTTGTCGAACGGGTTTAGCATCCAGATATGTCTTAATATCATGCACAATTATATCAATATCAATACCTGGCATTTCTTCATAACTCCAGGCAAAAACGTTACAAAATTCTTGAAAAATGGCTTTATAGGTGTAGACTTCATCAGTAGAAGATGAGGCATCGATATGAACATTTTCCATGACTCTGGGTTTAATTGATACGTCAATATGAACAGTAGGTGAAATGTTACTCAAGTTCCCTTCATACAAGACATCATGTGTTGAATCAAGAACTAAATAAATAACGACAACAGTCGACGAAGTCAAAATCCGTTGGTAACTCTCTATGGTATCGTGTTCTAGGAAGAGGATAGAATGATGATTCCCATCGCCCCATGGAGTATATTCCATAGACATGACTGACATGATCATCTCATCAGTAGTAAATATCACATGAAATGGATCCGAAGATATATCACAGAGAGAAGGAGGAGAGGGGCTTGTCGATTGAATATCTTCATAAGTGAATTCGACCGGACTTGAAGGCATCTTGTCACCATAACGAAGACAATCACCAGGGTTGAGTACTATACACCGGTCATAAGACTCAGGGGTTTCATGAACAGTGGTGGATTAATCGAAGCGACAAAAGGAGGAGGTATATCGGGTGGTGGGATTGGAAATGTACCCATCAAGGTTGAATATTTTAAGAGACCCACGCTGACATTCTTGTAACCGGGAGGTTTCTTCGAGATAAAGGAATGTTTCTAGTACAAGAATTGGAATTAAAGAATCCTAGTTGGTCAACAGTACTGAACTTTCCTTGGTGTGGGAAACGTATCACACAGAAAAGGGTATACACAACTGTGAGCATGGAAACAATCCATCTACGACCAAGTAGAATATTATAATCAAGAGGTGCATCCAAGAACTCAACCTCTACATTGACTGATTTACCTTATAACATAATAGACAATGAGGGAAGAACATTGTAAGGTTTAAAAACTGTACCATTGAAGGCCTTAAGGGTATTGTGAGACTTGGTGAGGGCATGAGAGCCAATGGATTTCCAACAAGTAATGGACATAATGCAAGTCGATGCTCCTTCATCAATAATAGTTCTACATATATTTTTGTTTTCTACAACAACTTGGATCTAAAACGCTAGTTAAGGAGGAAGCCTTGGAATATTCTCTTCCAATTCAAAGATTATCAAATTGGTATCGGTTGGATCATTTTCACCAATAGCCTTTAATTTTGAAGGACTTTGAGAGACGGCATCGCAGAGGGTGCTTACGCAAGGTCTTCTACAATACTGTATTTTTGGGTAGCATGTGCATGAGGATTAAACGAGGACTTTTGAACAATGCATTTGGGAGGAGGACGAAGAACTGTATCAAGACCTGGTCATTCGATATGAAGAGGATGTTTGGAGGTGAATTTGGGGGAGGAGTTTGAACCAACGAAGGTGGTATATGATCAACATTCTCCTTCGATGAAGAGTAATATTTGGATCGAGTTGCAATGGAAACTTCGTTTTTTCTTGGAGTCACCAGTACACATAAGGACATAAGACGAGGTAGAGGGAGAGGGTTGGTCATGAATGACCAATTGGGCCTACTGCTGAGAAGGAAATGGTTGTGAAAAGACAACAGGTGTAGAAGGCTTCCCATTCCCTTGGAGGAAATCAGTAACCTCAGTGCGTCATGGACAATATTTCGTATAATGGTTGTCACCACAAATAAGACAAGGGTAACGAGGCTTACGTTTATCTTTCTCATCAGTAGGTTGCGTTTTGGATTTCCTCCTTATTCTTACCCATCCCTTTCTTCTTGGTTTGATTTTTACCGGTAGGTGTATATTGAACCGAATTAACTTCGACAGTTTTACCGACAGAAGGAGTAGGAGTAGGATCATTTTGTACATTAGAAGCAATAGATTTGGGATTGGTGTGACCATCGTGTGCAAACTAAGTCTCAGCATGAAAGGTTCCAATCACACCATCAACAACATGAGAGACTATTAAATTTGTTGGGTTAGGGTTTGTGGAAGGACAAGGAGCGTCATGGATCAAATCATAAAGTCTTCCCGTTTGTGAATAAACGAGATCTAGATACTCAGCACGACTAATCACCTTCTCTTCAGTGACAACACCACCCATGGAAACAACACAAGAAATGGGTCCAATGAGTGATTTGGTGAACCAATCAGCCAATAGTTGATCAGGAAGAGGAACTTTGATTAAACGTCTCCTCCTCCTCCACTCATGGATGTGATCAGAGATATGAGTGGATGAGGATTGTTTGAAAGAACTCAAAATTTTGGTTCCTATGTTGTATCGAATTGGAAAATGGTAATGTGTTAAAAAGTCCATGGCTAGGGTGTTAAATTCATTAAATAATCCTCGTGGTAACTCGATGTACCATTTCACTGCCGAACCTGTGAGAGTTCGTTGGAAAAGTCGTAATCTGATGGAGTCGTCCATCAATGAGTTGGACGAACACCACAGATGGAAAATCATAACATGATTATTCGAGTCTTCACACGCTCGATCGTCAAACTTAGGGATGACGGACGGTAGTTTGGCCGTTATGACGGGCCAATAAGGAGAATTCAAAATAGGATCATTCAAAAAACTAGACAAATCTGGTAAATCCAAAGTGGCCAGAAAAGGTAATCGTCGATTCACTTAAGGAAACTGGTAGTTTTGAGGGGGAAGCCCCGTAGGTATACCAGTAGGACCATAAGTAGTCTGGAGATAATTAGACAGTCCTGACAGATTCGGTTGTGGAGGATTTTGAGGCAGATAGCCCACATGGTTGGGTTGATTATGTATGTTTCCTTGAAAAGGAACATTAGATTGAAATTTTTTACCCCAAGTGGGATTCAAAGAACCTGGATACAGTTTATCGAGATTAGGGGGGGGAAAATAATTAACTTGAGGATGTTCCCCCCCAGCCGGTTGTTGATTCCAT
Organism: Picea sitchensis; assembly: GCA_010110895.2. NCBI lineage: Eukaryota > Viridiplantae > Streptophyta > Pinopsida > Pinales > Pinaceae > Picea > Picea sitchensis. Next base: position 79,432 of record SNQJ01S0021551.1, read on the forward strand.
TGGAAAGGAAGATTCTAAGGTTGATATTGTAACACATGAACATTTTGTCCATAAACTAGGTTATGGCCTCTAACTTGAGGTTTTCCCCCAAGTTGAGGTTGTCCCCCAATCTGAGGTTGCCCCCCAAATTGAGGTTTTCCCCCAGCTTGAGGTTGACCTCCGAAAGGAATCTGAAAAAAATAAGTGACAGAAGGACCGATGCCTCCAATTGTATTGGAGCCACCGGGGACGAGATGATTAGATCCTCCTAACAAAGGTGGAGGAGGAACGTAAGGCCCACCGGAGAGAACCTAGGTAGGTGTAGGAACATACTAACTTGCATAATTATACCCAGGAGGAAAATAAATTCTAGACCCTCCGGATGGGTTTTGGGTAGGGATAGGAATGGAAGTATTCAAAGCTTTATACCTAGGGGGAAGTGATGGATTTGGTCTAGGTAGAAGTGGTGTTCCAATAGGAGCTTGAGTGATAACCACATTTTTAGTAGAAACCGTGGTAGCTTGTGGGACCATAATAGAATGGGCCATCTGGAGAGGAAGAATCGAGTGAGAACCAACCAACAATTGGTCTGGAACGATGGTGACACTACTGGTAGTACCAGTAAAATGGTCTAAAGGTACTGTATAGGTAACGAATATCTCAGGAATTTGCGAGGCCATAGGTTGATCATGACTCGCTCCTAGGTTTTTGTAAAGATCACGTACTGTCAAAGGGACAAAACTAGGATTAGAAGTTCTGACAGTGTGAGATGGGGTCCTAAATGATTCACTGTGAAAAAGTCGATCCTCTACTCCAGATCCTGCGTTAGGTCTAGTAGGTACTTCAGTATTCTCAACAATGACAATTTCTCCTAATGATTTCATCCGAAGAAAATGCAGATCTCGTCTAATACTCAATGATGGGTTTGGGGAAATTTGGAACGCCTCTAAGGAATCCGAAACAATTAAAAATCCTTCCAAAGAGTGTGTGCTTCCAACTTCAGAAGCTACTTCATTGTTGACTACTCTCTCTGGAGATCCTTCCGGTGAATTAGGAAGCAAAGGGAGGTAACCTTTTGGATATTTTGGGGGTATCCCTTGCATCCTACGTGAATGGGGAAGGCCGATGTTGGTTGAACCAAGTAAATAACGAAAAAAATCTATGGCCAACTAGGGAAAAAAACAACACTCGCTAATAAAATATAGAAATCAAGCCAAGCAAACAAACCTTCTTATTTCGAAGTCACTAGTTTGTGATTAAATCCAACGTCATGAAATCAAGACAAGAAGGGGCTAGGAAAAAGTGGGTGGAAAAGTTACGTTGACAACCTGCTTAATGGACTTACACCCTAGTGCAAGCTCCCACACATAATCGTGGGTATACCCTCGAAGGAGCCCGAGTGAGTTTACCCAATGTCAATTCCAGGTACCATGAAGACTTGTCCCTCCAGAGTCACCTCGTGTAAATAATCTAGAGATATAGGCTACTAAGGTTACCAACTACAATAGTGATGCATGGGGAAACATTCAACATTCCAATCCACGCGTAAAGGCAGGGTATCTAGCCTGAAATCAACTATAGAGGCTCCCACACATAATCGTGGGTATACCTTCAAGTGACCCCCAATAATACACACAATCTCTACACCAAGACCAACAAAGCAAGGTGAGTAACTCTGCCAGTCTTAATGTGACCTCGTGATTGGTCCTTGTGTTAGAAGGGCTTCCTAGGAAAAAATGTAGCGATTGGATTTGAACTCTCCCTATCACAAGATGCTATTGTGTGTTTTGATGCTTTGGAGAGTGTGCCTTACAACCTATTCCAAAGTGTTATCCTAGATAATTTTGTTGAAAAGAATTCCTAGAAATTAAAATTTGCTAATAAGTTTTAATGTTACGCTTGTATTTTAGAGGTTGTTGTTTACTCACGGGAAGATGGAAATGAAACTGATGAAGTTGTGACCTTGAACCAAGAAAATGCAATAAGAGATGAATGTGCAATATTTTAATTCAATGAACTCTAATTACAGTAGGGAGAAGGTATTTCCTTTGAAGTAAAAAAATCTATGAATTGCAATTTCTTAATTCTGAATGAACACAATTCCAAATAATCATGAACTACAATTTTTTCCAATTCTTCTCTTTAACAAATATTTCGAATGTAAAAATATTTCTTATGAAAGATTACTAAAATGAATAAATGAATTCAGTTCTTCCTTTCCAAAACAAAATCAGATATGTAATGATGAAAGGAAAATGTAATCCAATAAAATCAAGACATTCTCAACACAATTCCCAAATCAAACTCGTAATATAGACAAAAATGAAAATGATAAGAAAGTTTTTTTCAAATAGAAAAAAAAATTGTTTCTCAACCAACAAGCAATCTGGTAAGTGAAATAAATCCACAACTTTAAATAAATCAAAGTCCCTTTGTCAAACAAGCACTCAGATCAAGAACCCAAGATTATATCCTTGAGACAAAGATCAAAAGAAAAAAACTTGCAAAATCATAAAGAAATATTTTCCATCACTGAAAACCAATCACAAACAAGCTTTAAACTCATGCATCAATCAAACACTGGCATTAGAATTCCACCCCAGGCCTCTGAGTAACATCTGGGTGAAAAATACAAATTGGCTAACTCCAACAAATTCTACAAGATTCATCGTAGGCTGGGTATGAGACACAGTGCGACGAACAAAGTTCATCGTAGACTACTAGCATACCACAGTGCTACGTCGTCGCACTGGATTGGTCAAGCAGGATGTGATGTCTGAGGGTTTTCCCAAGCTACCAATATGGTGCAGTGTGACGATCTCTATGAATGAGGAAAAAATGGGAGAAAGACAAAAAAATCTAATTGAACTTCCAGATCCATGGAATCCATATGGACCACCCACAGACTCAGAGAGTGAATTTAATCAAAGGAAGGCAGGATAAAGGAAAATGGGAAGAAAAAAATCAAAAGGAATTTGTTTCCCCAATATGGTCGCCAATTTTGTTATTGGATTAATCGGTAAATGCGGACATAAACATATCTCCCTAAATCCACCCAGATCTAGAACAAAACAGAACAGAATATGATGCTTTTCCTAAGCTCTAACTATTGAGTTTATTATTTGACAAAAGATAGACAACATATCATTTAAATGTCATTTCCTTCTGTCATTTCCATCCTATATCCACTCTGGTTCTCTTGTGATATTGAATCTGCAAGGGAACACAAGCCAACCAAAGTGAAATCAATACAATGAACTCAACAAGAACCTATGTATGTTATAAAGGAATCATACAATAAAACAAAACAAGTTTTATGGGAAATAAACATATCACTGTATCATATTAAAATGAAAGTGGAGATTACAACCAAAGCCTTGATGTCACAAGGTCCCCTTTCTATGTCCCTTTGTTCCAACACACACACTTTCTCCAACCTTTAATGAAGAAGATCCACAATGACTTGATGAACTGAAATAAAGCTCTCAAGTATGAGCTAAAGTAGAAATCCTCATCCAATTCTTAGCCTATTCAACCTTAACCTTTTCCATGAGAGATCCCTCTTTATATAGGGGAAAGAGATATGGTTGAGGATATTAGGATGATCCCACCAAATCAGAGAAGTGAGTAATATCCAAACCATTTGGAGGCCACCTCATCTTCTAGAATATCTCCTTATAGAACTTTCGTGAAGCTTTGACTTTTCCTTAGCTTTTGGCATCATTGCACCCTAGCTATAGTGTAGCCTTTGGAGACGTCACGGTCCACCTTTAAATCAGAGAGAAATGATTAGGCATCATCGCACCCTATGCCTTTTGTAGCCTGCAACGATCTTCCTTAATAAGGTTTTTTAGAAGTGAAACCCAATCACTTTCCTCATGGAAAAAGACTCTTTTTTGGGAACATGAACACATGTTTGTCAATGGATCACTGTGGCCTTGACCAAAATAATGTGTAACAATTGTTCATATGATTCCTTCTCAGTATGTCACAACATAGTCTGTCTCTGTGTTTCTTCTATCAATCTTTGGGTTGTGTGTTGGATTTCTTTGTGCATGCAAGCTTCCTCCAAATATCTCTATATCACGCACTATAGTTCTTCACATGCATGGGTTTCCTCCAACGATATTTTTCTCATATGCTTCACTTTGTCATGGATATGTGCTTCTTCTAGATACCTCTATGTCACCCTATGAAATTCCTCTCAGACCCATGCCTCTTCAAGATACCTTTGAGTCATGCATTGCAACTCCTTGTGTGCTCGTTATTCCTCCAAGGCTCTATGTGCATTGTGCATAAACTTCTTCTGCTAAGCCGCACTAAACTTAGGAGTGGGCTACGGGGGATTCCTGATATTTCTCTCTTCTTGTTGACCTGAACCTTCTCCATGCTCAAATTTTTCCCCTGTCTTATCCCCTCCACAGGTTAGTACCTGGACGCCCACTTCTCCATTATTCTTCTTGTTTTTTCACGGCTCGGCATGTACCATGTTATAGTTACCCTTCTTGTCCTCCCATTTATGTAGAAAGTCTGGACAATCCCGGTTACATATTCATAACTCTAACATTATTTGTAGAGCACACACGTCTTAGTGCAGAATCACGAGACATGACCAATCTCACCATAATTGAAATATGTGGGGGGTCTTTCACCTCCTCCACCATATCCTCGTCCGCAGTCGCTTCCATACCCACCTCAAGGTTCTCCTTGATATCCAACTCTATCACTTCCACCTTGCTCACCACACTTTTGTTCCTCTTGTACCTAAAATCCATCCTGGGTATTACCTTACATCAACTAGATGGAGAGACAACTACTGATATCGTGGTTGATGGACTTACAAAATTCACAGAAGGGGGTGTGATTTGTTGCTTGATACTTCTGTAAAGTGGTGCAATGAGGTGGAATATGACCCCAATAATGAAATATTTCACACCATTCCAACTGTCTAGATGGAAATGGACTTGGCGCACTTATTGCCACAAAATTTCGAAGGATCGGGCACTTGTCTCATCAATTCCCTTCTGAAGAACCTGTAGTGCACCACACATGTTTGTGCACAAACTTAGCCTTGGCCGTATCTTGCAACTACATTTTTAGGTTGGCTAGTTGTGACTAAATATGCACCAACCCGACTGATGTTTTATGCCTCTAGGTGTGGCTTCCAAGAACATTGTGATCTTGACTGCCTCGACCTGAGTCATCACCTTTTATTGGGTGAGAGGGACTCAGATATGGGGGATAATCCCTGCAATGAATCATTATCTATGTTTCACATACTGGATATGGAATATCAGCCTCTCCAACAAGATTATGAACCATTGGTCATAATCCCAAACTGTCTCTCCTTCCTTCTGCTTGATTTCCTTGATTTTTGTAATGCATTAGGACTCTAACTTCGGCTTATGAAATTATTGAAGAAGATCCTATTTGATATTGGCTAGGGACCTCTCTTTTCCTACTCACACAATATCCTTATACTTCATGTATCATGTTAGGTTTCGATCCCTAAATGTAGTCTCCAATTTCCCCATCTTATCTGCCTCATTTGTAACTCTCTTTATAGACTAGATTGCTTTGCAGGTGAACCAATGTTTCTCTGCATCATCTTTACCCATTCCATGGAACACGGGAAATCTCAGTGTACTTTCTTGGTTGGCCATCTTGGAACCATAGTTCCACTCTTATGACTTCTATTGTCTAGATCCTTCCACACCATTATTTCTTGGGGTAAGGTGTTATTGACTTCACCTTCTCCTTTACTTGTGTCGTCACTCCTTTCCTCTTCTTCTCTTTCTTCAACACTAACCTCTTCACTATATGTTGTGTGTTCTTCATGATTAAAAATGTGCAAGAGGGGTGGAACAAGGGATGGGTAAGACCATCTTCTCCTAAAATTTCTTGTGAGGGGACCCAAGGAGATATCTAGTTGCAGTCATGCAAGACTATCCAACATTATTAGTTCGTCTCCCCCACCACTATGGGATCCTCCATATTCCTTCACTTATAACACATCCACATCTCATTCCCTTTCCTCCTGATCTGATTGTGCACCACCAATGTGAGCACCTTCCTCTTGGTCAATCGATGCACTGCCACTACGTGATTCATCTCCTGGTCTGATCTACGCACTTCCACCTTACTCCGAGTTGGTTACTCCACTCATCATGTGAGTTCTCTACACACTTCTTTCTTGGATGCTCAACGTACCACCACTACACCAAGAGCCAAAATCCCATATAATTATCACCCCACCGTACTACGCGACAACTTCTATTCTTGTCAGTGCATAACCTTGTGATGCTTCCTCTTTCAATTCCACCGGAACAACACAAATTTGTTCTTGTGCACCACACATGTGCACTCTACCTCCTCTCAAGGTTGTGCCATACCGCAACATCCAAAGGGTGCGGACTTTGTCACCTAGGCCCTCACTACCACTACTCTCACTACTGGTATCTTCGACTCCAAGCTACTTCATAGACCTATCCTCGCCCGTGCTCCACTCTGGAACAACATCCTCTCCCACACCACTTCCTAGTGTGAGATTCCTCTTCATTCTAGGCATGACACCTCATTGCACACCCTCGTCTAAATCTTCTCTACTCTTTCGTTCATATTTATCCCTCAGCTCAACTCTTCTTACGTATCTTTCAACTGTTTTTCTCCTCTTCTCTTCTAGTTCTATTCTAGTCCTCACCTCATCTCAACAACTTCTTGGATCCCCCTCATTGAATCCATGCTCTGGTTCCTTTTCCCCCACCTTTTCTAGAACCCCCTAGGACTAGGGGGTTTAATCATCCATCTTATTAGGATCCATGTGCATCATTATTTTTTCTATGAACAACATCTTGATCCAAAGGGGAATCTCTTCTAACATCTTCCTTCTTGGACCTTCTTCAAAATTTCTTTCAACCTCGTTGAAATAATCACTATATTCTATAGAAAACTAAATAATGTAGCCTTCCTTCACTCGATCAAATAAAAAGTCAATAGCCTGAGTACACTTTTTATACAGTTCCTTTAGACTATCAAAATTGACTTGATCCCATACTATTGACTCTAATCGTAACACAATCGAATTAACTTATGGTTTTGTTTTTAACCATTCATGCAACAAACATGGAAATTATGTTAAAAAGAGTTCATGCATATCAGAGTAAAGGTATCTACCTTTCCATTATTTTTCATTCACCCGCAATCCTTTCATCTATCATAGGGTAAACTCATCCTCCTTCACTTCTATCTAGTCTTGAATCTCCTCCTTAGATGGATGCCACCACATTTCTCTTTCTGCCCATAAATCTCAACAAGACTTCACATCCCAACAATGGAACCATTTGTTGGCATTGTGTAGTGTCATTCTTTCAGTACACACTTGCGTGCGCACTAACCTTCTTAACACTGGGAGGGTTGAGACCCAGGGTTCTTCTAGAGTGTGTCTAAAAAAAAACCCTAAGCACTAGCATATCAATCCTCAGCCAAGGCCGAGGAAAGTCTCACCTAAGATGTAAAGAGTATCACAAAGACCATAAGGTCTTGTGTTGGGTATGGAGGATAAAACATACCAACAGTATTGTAAATGGAATCCATGTAACTCATATATGATATTCTAATAAGCACTAATAATTATAACTATACACACAGGTGCTACTCATTCATACCAAACACAGGATATAATAGAACTTCCATATCTTTATTACTTGACGTATTCCATCATATTAGAGATATACATTGTGTTGAATAACTGAGTTGAACAACCATAATACTTCATCTCATTATTATATAAGCAGTTTGAATACAACAAAATGTGCCTTGCACTGAGATTTATGATTTAGAAAAATAAAATACACAAGAGACTTATCCATACAACAAAATATTACAATAAACTAACTCGGAGCTCTGGGCCTAATGCATTTGGAAATTATCCAGCCTCTTTTCTGAGTTGAGAGCTCTCTTTTATATATTTTTCTGTTGGGGACCATTGTCCTTCATTGTTCTGCTCCACTGGCTTGTCTGATCTAATGGCCTATCACGCTTCTAGTACATGCTAGGGATCCACGTAGGTTCTCTGCATTAGGGGAAATCCTAACTTCTTGGCCAGCACATATTCTAGTCGCCCCACATCTTCATCTGTTGTTGGCAGAAATCATTCTGGGAGATATCACATTGATTCCTTCCTTGCTTTAGGTAGACATCTTTTTGGCTTTCGATGCAACTGAAAAAACTTGGACTGGTGCGCCCTTGACTGCCTTTAGATTTGGAACGTTTCTTAACAAAAATCGGTTGATGCGTGCACCATGGTACTCTTTCATGCATCTCCTTAGGCACTGGCAAAATTTTTGGACGAGCATGCACAACTTTCATTTTTGCGCGTGCGCAAAATTGGACCCAAAACTTTGGGTGCAACACATGTGGATGAATATCTTAAATAACCTCACATGACTATGCAATGTAAATCATGAAGTTACCTACCAAACCATACCATCTATCACTACACATGCTCCTTGATGGGTTTCTTGGGAAATGCTTCTCTTTTTGGGTGTTTGCGCATGTAATAAGGGTTAATGATGACCCTCACATACCTAAACTTGGAAAATTGTATGAATTCTATGATTTATTGTGAAGTTCAAGGATGATTTTTAATTTGATCTACCTAGTGGAATTTACATTTGACATGAGTCATTATTTATATTGCATTGGATTTGTGTGCATGCCTCTATATTGATGACTACTTTGTGTCACTTGCACATTACTTTGGATGACATAGATGGCATGGATATGACTTGAATTCATCCTTGTTCCTTTGAAGGATTTTGAGGAGTCTGAATGCATGCTTGATTGAGGTTGTCCCACTCCTTATAAATCCCAATGGGTTACTTTTTAGGTCAATTCACCCTTTTGGAGAGGACATTGCACCTCTTGTATGAAACATTGCATCATTTGGAGGGAACATTTCACCTTTGAGCCCACTTACATGCATTTAACATGATTTGAGTAAGTTTTCCACTCTTGGGATCCCACTTGTGCCACACATGTAAAATGATGATGCATTTATGGAGGAAGAATTGAAATTTGTGATTTTTTTACATCATTTTGGGAGCATCGTTGGGGTCTTATGACTCATCAAATGTTGTATCATTTATATTTTGTGTATTTTTCCCTTATCTTTGGGGTTTGTAAAATATTATTATTGTAATGAGAAGCATGTTACATCTCTTGTATAAATAGAGAAAAACTTTTCATTTGTGAATCATTTCTAGAACTTGTGGATAACATTATTTGTATACTTCTTCTTCTTCTTCTTCTTCTCTATATTTGTTATGGATGGATAACTAGAGTGAATTCTTTAGGATGATGTCTTGTGGATTTCTTTACAAATTTCATGGATTCTCTTATCTAGGGTTTTGAAGATGAATCAATTTATTGAGTAAGTAGTCTCACTTAATCTTATGGACTTTTTTTATGAATGATTTTAAGTGTATTTGTACTTCTTTTGTGGTGGTGGTGCACTTATTTATGTTTTTCTTGAACAAGTCCCTTCTTCGTGACTCTTGCAAGATTACTACTAGAATATCTTACCTTGAACTATCTTGGATCATGTAAGGCACTAGGTGGATTTGTTATGGTTTGTAGTGGAAAACTCTAACTATCACCCTAGTTCTACTTACACTTTCTTGAGGGAGTCCTTAGTTGATCCCATATTCCCAAAAAAAATAGTAGGCACTAGTCTTCTCCCATCTAGGCAATTCTAAATCCAAAATTTCATTTTTTATTTCTATTTTATGGTAAATTTAGGGTTTTATAACAACTTGGATACATTTTTAGCCATAATAAACCATAGTCATATTGGTTTTTTGTGCATGTTTTTGACCTAAAAGTAATTTTATAGCCATTGTTGGCATGTTTACAGAAAGAGTATGCTTGTCATTGATGGAAAAAAGGAAAGAAATGATGAGAGCATCAGAACAAGTCCCCCTTTATGAAGGCATAGCTCATGAGGAAAAAGGAAGATGAGACCCTTCAACCAGTCTCGCAGGAGAAGGGTCGGAGGCCGAAACCTTTGAATACTTATAAAATATTCTAAGTCGGAAGAGATCATAAGCTCAGGAGGAGGAGCAACAATGGTCGTCGGATCGAGCACTGTGAAGAATATGGACCATTGGATCAGAGTCCAGACAGGAGGAATGAGTACGCAAAGGAGGAGTGGAAACTCATGAAGTTCGAAATCTCGGAGGCAATCCTAGACATTGATGTTGGAAGGACACGTGGTGGGAGATCATCATTTCGCTAACTCCCAGATCGGGAATGTCAAAGGAAAAGTTGCAGGAGCTCACGAGGTCTGAGTTCGCAAGTTGATCACATTCATTGGATCACAGAGGATCGTGGGCCATTGATCTGGAGCAGGTTTTAGAAATCGGGAGTTGGGAGAAGGGAGGTGAGTAGTCCTCCAACTTCGCGAAACAAAAAGTACCAATATGATCTGGGTCGCCGGATCACAGAGGATCATGGACCATTGATATGACATAGATTATTTCAGATATCAGGAGTTGGAAGAGTCAGGGTTGGATCACATCCAAACACCCGACATGCGAGGTCGTAATTTCATCATAACCATTGATCGAAGGGAGAGCGTGGACCATATATTTGGTCTTGGAGGGAGATCGCATATAGACTTATGAGAAAACAAGCATACTTCCCTCTGGAGACACGAAAAGTGAAGTCCCGAAGAGCTTGGCCCCAAGTCATAACAAGAGGTCACATTAGCAGAGATTAAGGGAAGGATCTAGCGTCTCTAGGCTCTACCTTGGAGTTTCGGGAGTTGGGAGAATCGAGGTGACTCATAGTAGAACCTCTGACATCGCGAGTCGTGAAATCTTGAAGTGCGAAGAAGCGATCTGGACCATCGATCGAGGAATTTCATGGGCCATTGATCTGGCATGATGAAGTTCAGAGTTTGGGAGCTTAGACTTCGAAGAATGGAGGAGAGCTATCTCACAAGATCACAAAACGCGAAGTCACGTAGAGCCTTTTTGGTTAGCATGTTGTCACAACCTGTGGACATATGAAGAGGAACTTGCACCCGATTCTAGTTCGTGCAGGTGAAGTTCACAAGGATCTTCTTTGAGAAGACCTCCTGTAACTATTAGAGAATCTCAAGTGTAACAGAGAAGACGAAGGGTTGCACTACTAGAGAAGCCAAAGAACCTCAGGATAATTCCACTGATGACGAACAGACTGAGGTATCTGCTAGATAATTCGAAGAGCTTCAGGGTGATCGCTATAGGAGCTGAAGAGTCTCGATATAACTGCCAGTGGAATGAAAACTCATCATAGATACAATTGACAAATGAAAAGTGTCGAAAACTGTAACTTCTAGAGAGGACGAAGAGTTGCATGCATGATCTGGCAGAGGACTTGGCATGATAAGCATACACGGAACATAGAATATAAGTGAGTTCTTCCAGTGTGATTCATGTGCGTAGAAGAGCATGTTGAGGTGTGCATGCAGAGATAGAGAAGAAGAACAGAAACCGCAAGATGATGCAAGGAGGAATACACTGATGCAGGAAGACAAGAGTAGTGTAGCAGAACAGTGATGAGACTGGTAAGCCATTTGAAAAATATGGTATCACTGTAATAAATTTATGTAACCAAGTTTTATATCTCAGGTTGGTAGGGAGGTGCTAGGGAGGACTGTTGTCCTCAGAGTTTCAAGTGGGTGCTTGAACACAGGGAGTTGTAGCTTCCATTTGGTTGTAGCCAGAAAAACCAAGGTGGTAGGGTGGTGCAAGGGAGAACCATAGTTATCTGTTATACAGGTTGGTGCTTGTGTGACAGGAAGTTGGTGCTTCCATCCAGTTGGTGTTGGAACACTCAGGGAGTTGGTGCTTCCTTCTAATGGGTGCTAGATAAACCACAGAGTTGGTTCTCTCAACAAATTGCATCTTGTAAAATAGAGGTGGTAGCCTCACAAAGAGTTGGTGCTCATAAGAATGATAATGTACATAAAATAAAGACTACTTATCATATGAAGAAGAAGAGGTTTTCTCCCTTTATGGGTTTCCTCAGGAATATCTGTCTCTATATACTTCATGTGTGTGATTGATGTTGAATACTCTATTGCTTACTTCCCTGAATTATTGTGACCATCATTGAGTATTTTGTAATGAGTTTAAAATTGGCATAATTGTTTAAGCACAGTAACAATTGATTCACCCCCCCCCCCTCTCAGTTGTCCAACAAGTGGTATCATATTTGGTGCCTTCGATCAAAGGTAGATCCATAAGCTTAAAAATGACTAGCCATGAAGGAACTTCAACCAATAAGGCCCCCATGTTCAATGGAACAAACGTTTCCTTCTGGAAAGTTAGGATGAGAACCTACATAATGGATTTAGGTGCAGATGTCTAGGATGTGGTAGAGACTGGTTATGTAAATCCAGTTGTGATAGCTTCTAAATATGACAAGTTGGAGTTTAGATTCAATGCTAATTCTATGAATGCTATTATAAGTCGGCTTGCAGAAGCCGGTTTTGTCAAAGTCATGCACTGTGATTCATAAAAAGTTATGTGGGACAAGCTTATAAGTAGTTATGAAGGTAATGAAAAGGTGAAAGATGCAAAACTTCAGACTCACAGACTGAAATTTGAGCAGTTAAATATGGATGGAGACAAAACTATCAGTAAGTACTTCTTACGTATAGAAGAAATTGTCAACACAATGAAAGGTCTAGGTGAAACGATAGATGAATATTTTCTAGTTCAGAAAATATTAAGATCTCTCCCTGATAGATTTAACTCAAAGGTCTCTACTATAGAGGAAATAGCTGATCTCAAAACGTTGACACTAGATCAACTTCTTGGAACCCTAACTGATTATGAAATGAGAATTACCAAAGGTAAATCCACTACAAGAGAGGCATCCTTTAAAGCGGATAAAAACACAAACTCTGATATAGATGAGATTGAAGAAATTTTTTTGAGAAGACTGACGAAAGGATCAGGCAAATACAAAGGTAAGTTTCCTTTCAAATGTTTCAACTGTGGTATGATAGGTCATTTTGCAAATAAGTGTCCTCACAAAAGAAAGGATCAGACATATGATGATGAAGATAAGCACAAATAGAAAAGGGTCTATAGAGAGAATAATTTTAAGAAGAAAAGTATTTGTGTAAACAATGATGACGATCCTTCAGATGATGAAAGCAGTGACTCTTCTATTGAAAGTAAAATAAATGTTCTCATACTAATAGCTTTAGAAGACCTAAACACTAAAGATACATGAAGTGAGTTCATTGATTGTGAAGCAGTAGTATATCTTGAAGGAGAACTTGCCAGTGCCATGGAAGAGATTGATAGACTCAAATAAAAGAAAAGAAAAGAAAAAAACGTTACTTCTCAGGTATGAGAAAACATGCAATGAACCATCTGAAGAAATTTCTATGTTGAAGGTTAAGTTATAAGAAGCTAAGAGGATTGAAGACATCCTCAAACAAGAATTGAAGGAAGCCAAAACAAAAGGTGAAAAATTGGAAGCTGAAGTAGTGTCTGTCAGAAAAGATCTAGAGAAATTTCAGGCCTTATATCATTAGAATCTGACAAGTATTAAAGCCTTGAAAGGATTAGCAACCATTCTAAATCAGCAAAGGAATCCAAAGTTGAAAATTGGTTTGGGTTATGAAGAGGGATCAAGTAGTGGACATCCAAGCAACAAAGAATCCATCAAGTTTGTCAAATCTACAATCATTGACAACAACGAACCTGCAGAAACAAAGGAAGATAATCAGTCGCCAAGGAGGAGTGAATGAAAACGTACCAGAACTGAATCTGTAGAACAAATAAATAATACACACTCTGCTCAAGGAAATCATCACCATGGAAGAAATCGACCTGCTCAAAGAAGCAACCTTTTCCCAGGTACAAATATTTTTTCTATGGATATTGTTTTTACTGTTCTAAATTTGGCCACAAAGTTGTAAATTGCTCTTTAAGATTTAGACATGAGAAATCAAGACACCCAAGGAATAAATATATTCCACAACAAAGAATGAGACAACCAAGTAACAAACAATCATAGACTACAAATCATGTGATGGCTGGGAAAAAGACGCAGATTAAGCATAACAATCATTATGATCCTTTATTCAATGAACTAGAATGTTACATCTGCCATAATTATGGACATAAAGCTGAAGACTATTGCCTAAATAACTATAAGCCAGATTCAAATCACAGAGTTGAAAACATCAAGGTTTGGAATAAGAAAGAATATAACAAGTGTGGATTAGTGTTGTCAACTCAAAGACAAAATATCCCCTGGTATATTGACAGTGGATGCTCCAGTCATATGACATGTGAAAAAAGTAAGTTCCTATCACTCAAAGAAAGTAAATCAGGAAGTGTGAATTTTGTAAATGATGCTCCAGGAAAGATCAGAGGTAAAGGTCTAGTAAGCCTAAGTAATGGAGGAGGAAAAGATCAAGATGTATTATTTTTTTACGGTTTAAAGAATAATCTTCTTAGTGTCAGTCAGATATGTGACAGAGGATGTGAAGTCACTTTCACTGCCAAGGCTAGTAAAATAAAAACAATGAACACAGGAGAGATGATTGCAAAAGGGGTTAGAACCTAAAACAATGCCTATGTCCTGAAGGACGATACGAATAAATGTTATTTAAGAAAATTTGATGAAAGTTGGTTATGGAAGAGGTGGACACCTAAATTTTGATCATATTGTCAAACTGAATAATGAAGGTGTTGTGAAAGATCTTCCAAGAATATCTAAGCCTAATAACTCTGTATGCAAATCATGTCAAATGGGGAAGCTGACTTGTGCTCAATTCAAATCAAAGAGTTTCACATATTCAGAGAAACTTCTTCAAATTGTTCATATGGATCAGTGTGGACCATTGTGAAAAGAGGGAACTGGAGGAGAACGTTACTTTATGCTGGTCATTGATGACTTCTCCAGACTTACGTGGGTTTCCTTTTTGAGAGAAAAATCTGATGCATTTGAGAAGTTAAAAATGTTTAAGGCGTTAGCTGATAATCAAACAGGAAGGAAGTTAAAGTCAATTCGCTCAGACAGAGGAGGAGAATTTCTATCAAGAGATTTCAAAGAATTATGTGATAGACATGGAATTAAAAGAAAATATACTATTCCAGGTACTCCCCAACAAAATGGAGTTGTAGAACGCCAAAATAGATCAGTTTAGCAGATAGCAAGGGCTATGATGAGTGAAAGGGACATTTCACAAACCTTCTAGGTGGAGGCTATTCACGCAACTGTTCATATTATAAACAAAGTGCATCTAAGGCCGAACAATGATAAAATTCCATATGAGTTGTGGTTTGGTCAACCTGCATCAATCAAGCACTTCAAAGTATTTGGAAGCAAATGCTACATCAAAAATAATGATGATCATATGGGAAAATTTTATGATAGAGATGATGAAGGTATCTTCATAGGATATGCAACAAATTGTAAAGGATAGATATGCTTCAACAAAAGAATGCACAAATTAGTAGATTGTATTGATGCTCGAATTGATGAAGAATCTCCTGTAAAATATCAACAGAGAGTAATCACCAAGTCAGGTGAAGAAGAGGATGAGAATAATGAAGATGAATAACAACAAATCTCAGAGTCACAAGAAGATGATGAATCAGGTGGAGAAGAGACACCCAGACAAGAAGAGTCAAGACTACAATCAACATCAAATCCTTCCTCCAGAATTACTCAAAAGAATCATCCTGCAAGTCAGATAATTGGTGAGAAAGACAAAGGTGTACAAACCAAGAGAAGGAAAATCAAAGACACTGAGTAATCACATATAGCCTTCATATCCATGGTGGAACCCAAGAACTTTCATGAAGCCAGTAAAGATGTAAATTTGTTAAAATCAATGAATGAGGAACTGGATTAGATTGAAAAGAATGACACTTAGGAACTTGTTCCTAGGCCAACAAATAAAAATGTAATAGGATCCAAATGGGTCTACAAAAATAAGATGAATGAGCAATGAAACATTGTAAGAAATAAGGCTAGATCGGTCTGTAAAGGGTATGCTCAAATAGAAGGACTAGATTTTGATGAAACATTTGCGCCCGTAGAAATATTAGAAGATATTAGAATGTTTATTTCCTATCCTAGTCATAATAATTTTAAAGTCTATCAAATGGATGTCAATTCATATTTTCTAAATGGAGATCTAAAAGAAGAAGTCTATATGGAACAACCATAGGGTTTCCAATTGTCAGATAACCCTGAATTTGTATGCGAGATGAAGAAGGCCTTATATGGGTTGAAACAAGCTCCTCGTGCCTGGTACTATAGACTGGATAAGTTTATTCAATACCAAGGGTTCAAGAGAGGAACAATTGACTACAATCTATATATCAAAACATAGGATAATGATTTGTTCATTGTGTTGTTCTATGTATATGACATCATCTTCGGAAGTAATAATACCTCATTGGTACAATGGTTTGCTTCCACCATACAGTCTGAATTTGAAATTCCTATGATAGGGGAACTGTCATTTTTTCTTGGTCTGCAAATTACTCAGAGGTCTGAAGGAATATTTCTTTCTCAGGAGAAATATATAAGAGAAATGTTGAAAAAGTTTCAAATGGGAGATTCTACACCTATGAGCACACCTATGGTCACTGGAAGCAAGTTAAGAAAGGATGATGGCTCACCTGATGTTGATCAGAGTTCATATAGGTCTATGATAGGCATCATGTTGTACATCACAACATCTCATCCAGACATAATGCATGTTGTTGTAATGGTAGGAAGGTATCATTTTCACCTAAACAGAGTCATTTGCTAGATTTCAAAAGAATATTCAGATACTTGAAAGGAACAATGAACTATGGCCTATGGTATCCTAGGAATCATAATTTTCAATTATCAATCTATTCAGATGTTGATTGGGCTAACTGCACGGATGAAAGGAAAAGCATGAGTGGAGGTGAATTCTTCTTAGGAGATTCTCTTGTAGCATGGTTGAGCAAGAAGCAAGGTTCCATTTCCTTATAAACTACATAATATGAATACATTGCAACTGCCACTTGTTGTACCCAAGTATTGTGGATGATTCAGACACTTGCAGACTTGGAGATAAAATATATTGCACCGATTCCAATTCATTATGATAATACTAGTGCAATTAGTGTGTCAAAGAATCATGTATTTCACTCCAAGACCAAGCATATACCCATCAAGTATCACTTCTTAAGGGAACAAGTTATCAACACTATTGTTTCTTTTCATTATATTCCATCCAAAGATCATATTGTTGATATCTTCACTAAACCGCTTGGAAAATCTCAGTTTGAGTATCTACGCCAGAAGTGGGGCGTGGACTTGTTATCAAGTTAAAATATTCTATCTGATTAGGGGGAGAGTTCTCATAGTATATCTAATCAGGGGGAGAGTGCTTCAGGGGGAGAACAGATTCATTCTTAGTTCTCTTTGACATTGATTTCAAAGGGGGAGAAAAAGGTAAGGTATGGATACTACAATTGGAGGTCTAAGCAGAATAGTGCAGCCTTTCAGGGTTACTATTAATGCCAAAGGGGGAGATTGTTGGCATGTTTAAAGGAAGAGTTTTCTTGTCATTGATGTCAAACAGAAAATCAACGATGAGAGCACCAAAATAATTCCCCCTTTATGAAGACATAGCTCAAGAGGAAAAGCGAAGATGAGACCCTTCAACCGGTCTCGCGGGAGAAGGGTCGAAGGCCGAAACCTTTGAATACTTAGAAAATATTTTAAGTCGGAAGAGATTGTAAGCTCAGGAGGAGGACTGACAATGGTTGTCGAATCGAGCACTGTGAAGAATCTGGACCATTGGATCAGAGTCCAAATAGGAGGAATGAGGGCACAGAGGAGGAGTGGAAACTCGCAAAGTTCAAAATCATGGAGGCAATCCTAGTCGTTGATGTTGGGAAGGACACGTGGCAGGAGATCAACATTTCGTTGAATCACAAATCAGGAATGTCAAAGGAAGAGTTGCAGGAGCTCGCAAGGTCTGAGTATGCGAGTTGATCACAGTCATTGGATCACAGAGGATCGTGGGTCGTTGATCCAAAGTGGTTTTCAAAAATCGAGAGTTGTGAGAAGGGTGGTGATTACTCCTCCAACTTCGTGAAACGTGAAGTCCTGATATGATCTGGGCCATCGGATCACAGAGGATCATGGACCGTTGATATGACACAGAGTATTTTGGATATCGGGAGTTGGAAGAGTCAAGGTTGGCTCACATCCAAACACTTGACACACGAGGTCACGATTTGATCATAACCGTCGATCAAAGGGAGAACGTGGACCATATATTTGGTCTTGGAGGGAGCTCACATATAGGACTTCTAAGAAAATAAGTAGACTGCCCTTGAGAGACATGAAACATGAAGTCCCGAAGAGCTTGGCCCCAAGTCACAATAAGAGGTCACATCAGTAGATATTAAGGGAAGGATCTAGCGTCACTAGGATCTAACTTGGAGTTTCGGGAGTTGGGAGAATTGACGTGACTCACAATAGAACCTCTGACATCACGAGTTGTAAAATCTCGAAGTGAAAAGAAGAGATATGGACCATCGATCGAGGAATGTCATGGGACATTGATCTAGAATGACGAAGTTTAGAGTTCGGGAGCTCAGACTTCGAAGAATGGAGGAGATCTAACTCACGAGATCACAAAACGCGAAGTCATGTAGTGCCTTTTTGGTTAGCATGTGGTCACAGCCTGTGGACATATGAAGAGGAACTTGCGCCTTTGAGAAGACCTCATGTAACTGTCAGAGAAGCTCAAGTGTAACAGAGAAGACGAAGGTTTGCACTACCAGAGAAGCCAAAGAACCTCAGGATAACACCATTGATGATGAACAGACTGAGGTATCTAACAGAGAATTCTAAGATCTTCAGGGTGATTTCTAGAGGAGCTGAAGAGTCTCGAGCTAACTGCCATTGGAATGAAGACTCGTCATAGAGACAATTGACAGATGAAAAGTGTCAAAAACTGTAACTGCCAGAGAGGACGAAGAGTTGTGTGCATGATATGGAAGAGGACTTGGCATGATAAATATATGCAGAACAAAGAAGAGAAGTGAGTTCTTCCAGTGTGATTCATGTGCGTAGAAGAGCATGTTGAGGTGCGCATGCTGAGATATAGCAGAAGAACAGAAAGCACAAGATGATGCGAGGAGGAATACACTGATGCAAGAAGAGTAGAGTAGTGTAGAAGAACACAAATGAGACTGGTAAGCCATTTGACAAATACGGTATCACTGTAATAAATTTCTGTAATAAATTTGTATATCTCAGGGTGGTAGGGACGTGCTAAGGAGGAATGTTGTCCTCGGAGTTTTAATTGGGTGCTTGAGCACAGGGAGTTGTAGCTTCCATCTGGTTGCAGTGAGAAAAACCAGGGTGGTATGGTGGTGCAAGGGAGAACCATAGTTCTATGTTATACAGGTTGGTGCCTGTGTGACTGGAAGTTGGTGCTTCCATCCAGTTGGTGCTGGAACACTCAGGGAGTTGGTGCTTCCTTCTAGTGGGTGATAGAGAAACCAGAGAGTTGGTGCTCTTAGCAAGTTGCAGCTTGTAAAATAGAGGTGGTAGCCTCACAAAGAGATGGTGCTCATAAGAATGATAATGTACATAAAATAAAGACTACTTATCATATGAAGAAGAAGATTATTTCTCCCTTTATGGGTTTCCTCAATAATATCTGTCTCTGTATACTTCATGTGTGTGATTGATGTTGAATACTCTATTTCTTACTTCCTTGAATTATTGTGACCATCATTGAGTATTCTATAATCAGTTTAAAATTGGCATAATTGTTTAAGCACAATAACAACTGATTCACCCCCCCCCTCTCAGTTGTCCAACATCCATAAATAGCCTTATTGATTTATAGTGTTGCATAATTAGGGCTTGATGCCATGTTTTACTTGGTTTTTATATGCCTTTAGATTTTCAGATTTCATTAGTGGTATAAACCCTAGATCTATCAATTTTTTTATCTCTTATTTTTACTTGCTTATAACCTATTCAAAGGGATGAAATATGCTACTATTGTAAATTGTTTACTGCCATAATTTTTCATCTTTATTGCAATTTTTACAACAACCATTAGTAATTTTCTGATTTTCAATGTTTGTGAACAATTTTGCACTTGATAGTAACTTGATAACCCTCTAAACAATCCTAAAAGAAAATTAAACTCAAATATGGAATTTATATTCAGTAACCACCTAGTCCATACTTGGTTATTATATCTTATTAGTGGTAAATTGGGTAGCTATATAATTGACCTTATATTTGGTCTCATATTTCCTTAGGAATCATAGAGGCTACTAGGGAAGCCCCCCTTTTGTTGGATCCATCCTTCACTAAAGTGAGCGAATTTGTTTTCTTGGTGACAATGGCAACACTTCCATGTTCCACTCATATTTGTACATTGTGAAGGTTTTTCACTAGGGTGAAAGGTTGTGTGATAGTGGGTACCTCATTTCATATTGGAACCTATGTCATTGTTCCCTCATTAGGTTCAATATTATATATATTCTACCATCTAGAGATAGCCTCAGGTTTCTTCTCATAATTTTGTTGGTTTTTCCATTAGATTCCCAAGTGGTTTTTGTCAACTTGGTATACTATGTTATTCTTCATTGCATATCACTTTCCCATCACCTACTCCATGTTATGAAAATTTTTATCATTTTCATTTCCCCATCCTTAATCCCATTGAGGATATTCACCGTAGTTTCCCACCCTTGGTTGCTTCCATCTCCCACTATTCTTTCCATAGCACACAATTTATTTCATAAGTTCCATTTTATGAGCACCTATTTCCTTGCTTGTTACATATCCAAATTCAATTAATCTTTTGGAAAAATTTTGCAATGCTTGGTTTGTATGACCATTGTACGTGATATATTTTATGGTAGTGGTCCTAGTCACTCTTGTTTAGAGGATACTCATTGATTCTCCCATTTATTCCCTGGAGTCTTTATGTCTTAGTACCTCCTCTAGCACTACTATAGTTCATATGCCTCCTCAAGACATTATTATCTTGTGTTTTCACTTTTGGCCATCAATTATGTTTTCCTCTAAGTTGTAATTCCATTTCCTCTACTTACCTTTTGACCATCACTCTTGATGTTAAACAATGGCTAGCAATTTTTCCTTCCAATTATGCTCTGAACAAGGAAAATATTGAGTCCCATCATCACTGCCTTCCTCATCCCTATTTTTTCCCAGACTTAGTTATCTACATTTACTACATTATAAATTGCACCTCATGTTGGCCTTTAAGGGTTCCCTCATTCCAATTTTCCAATGAACCTTTGCCTATCAAAGATAACAAATTTATTCTAGGGTTTTGATTTAAATCCTTTATGTAACTTGGTCCATTCACATCATCACTGAATAATATCAGACCATGCAAGGTGAATCATCATTTCTCCTTGACTTGGTTGTTTCTCATGTGCCCAACACCAAATCATTATCTCGTTGTTTAGATTTCATTACATCAATGGTTTTGTTTTTCTAATTCCCATCAAAGAGCACCAAACATGTAAGGATCCTTTAATAATTTTGTAAGCCCCTAAGTGGGATTTTCCCTTTAACTATCTCCCTACATGTTTCACCTAGTCTTGGATCCAATATTCTGGTTCTAGTCATAGATCCCAAGAATATTTTGATTTTATTCAAAAAAAATTAAGCTTTTAGTTTGATCTTTCCATCATCTCCCATTAGGTCCTGGGCCTCTCCATTTTAGTAGAGCGTCTATGGTTATTCACCTCCCTTTGGGGTGTTAATGATCCCTCACATGCATTCAAACATGATATATCTTTGATTATTATTATGAAATTTGATCTAATCCCATGTTTTCAGAATCCCATATTATATTTTGTTTGACATCTTCACAAGCATGGGTATGCCCACCTTAATAATATCATGATCATGTATGCACCTCATGTCATGGTTGGTTGTTTCACAGGTAGTAACCATTCCTTCTTCTTTGGGAGTCATCCCTCTTTGTTCACTCTCATATACATTTTTCCTATTACATCATTTGGGTAAGAAACCATGATGTATTTTAGCTACACAATTTACTCTTAACCTCACACATCTGGGGGCAACTGTTATTATCCTAATTTCTCTCAGTCATATAGTTTGAGTATTTTTTCTCAAATACGTCACCATTTCATATGTCATCCACATAATACACCCCATCATATCATCTTATGACCCTTTTTGTACATCACTAAACTTAGTCAAACCATCAGTTGACCATTTTTTTAGCCACAGAAGTTATCCTTTATATTATGTGTGTACCATGTAGGAAAACCCTCAGTAATTGTATGTATCCCTCCATGAAGAAAAAAAGGGACATTTTGTGGCTTATAAATGCATGCATGCTTATTTAAGTAGCATAGTGGGTAAGTGTGTCCCTATTCAAACACTCATTTTCATTAATATCAAATACTCAATTTTCAATGATGACCACTAAGCTTACAAAATCTCATTAATATATTAGGAGACTTCATATGAAACCAAATCTAGATGGTTGTTCCACTATTCACCTATATATAGAGGTCACAAGGATTCATTTTAGAAAAGAAAGAAAAAAATAAGAGAGAGAGAGAGAGAGAGAGAGAGAGAGAGAGAGAGAGAGAAGTAAGGTTACGTTGTTAGAATGCTAGCATAGAAATAACATACCATTACTCTTTCTCTCACATTTCTCATTTTATCTTACATTCTTTTATTTTATCTCATTGAAAAAAAAGGGAGTTTTCCTCCACTAATACTATGTTATAGATTGAGCACACAAGGAGGAAAAGGACCCTCTGACAGAGAGCTTGGAGCCCACCTTGATACAAAAAATCTCTTTAGGTGTTTATCTGTAAGTTCTTATGCTTTTCCATTGGTGAAATAAAGTATTTGTTATTCCCCCCATTAAATAGTTTTACAAATAATTATTGCTAGTAATTATATTATTTTCATCACTTGCATGATTGTTGTAAAGTAAATAATATGCTTGCATGTCTAACTATTTTCCATCAGACTACATTGTATGCTTTTATTTCCGCAACCAAGAGTTGTTAGGTACACTAGTTTTCCAAATTACTCACAACAATGTGGCAAGTTGATGGTAAGTTATTTTGGTTTCTAGTAGGTCTTCACCCCCTTCCTAAATGTCCCATGGGTGGATTTTTCACAGAAATTTAGTTCTCATACCATGTCATGAACATGAGTTGTAGGAATCAAGATGTATTTATGTATGCTAAGTTCCATCCCCCATAAGAATTTGGACTTCTCTCACCCCTTGTACATCTATAAATAAAAATAATACAATGTATTTAACTAAATATAAAAGGGAATAGTAATTTCATTTTCAAGTTCTTTTTTTCTTCTTTTTTTTCTTTAATTTTTTGTCTTTTGACTACCACTCTTTCTTAGGTTGCTTTGTTTTACCTATCACATTTTTTAAAATTTATAATCTGGTTTCATTTCCTTTCTCTGATTTGTTTTTTATTTATTTATTTCTCTTGGTTCTTTCCTTGACTTATTATCTTGCATGTCTTGTCCAAGTTGTGCCCTTCTTCCAAGTTCAATTATTGAGTATCCACCAAAAGTATTCATGCCAACATAGATTTATTTAACATATTATGTTAGTTGGTTGTATAAATGTTGTGGGTGTAGTACGTGATGGGTGTGAGGATATTTATCTCTACCACAAGTTCTAAGAAACCAAATTCCCATGAGTATAAATTCTATACAAATGATGTAAATTCATCTTCCCTCATCTAAAATATCTACTTTGATTCACCCCATTGGTAGAGTCTTGTCCCACATATAATTTCATCCACCACCCTTTTCAGTGGCATCATGAGCACACTCATATTACTACACTCTTAAATATTTAAGTTCTCTAAATATTCAAAGAATCAATATCTTCCTAAGTTCATTTTCTCTATCGAATTTTATCCTACTACTCTATGAAACCAAACTTTGTGAATTCATGCACCATTGAGAGAACTATTCTCTATGGAGTCACCATGTGTTGACCTCCACTTTGGTAAATAGAGAAAATATGGCAAAGCATTACCAAGATTCCACTACATTTTAAACTTTATTTCCTAAGGATTAAAAACCATAACTCTAGATCACTACTCCCATTCTGCCCCTAAACCTAGGTTTTCCCACTACTTGAGGTCCTCCTGTGTCTCACCACTTAGGAACATCTTTGATTCTTATTATATAAACATTGATTTGAAAATGGTTTTATATTAGTGAATGGATGCCAGTTTATTGTTTCGGTGCATGTGATGGCATAATCATTATAGGTTAGCAACATGGTGTAATCAAAATTGGTAAATCATTGATAAAATTAATAAGTCTACATGCATAAAAAATTAATATTGGTATTTGATTCTCTCATGCAATATTTTTTACCTTACAAATTTTGTAATGTTGTTTTGTGGTAGGCACTATCCCTCATAACAAAGTAATATTGGTCTTTGATTCTCTCATGCAATATTTTTTACCTTACAAATGTTGTAATGTTGTTTTGTGGTAGGCACTATCCCTCCATAAGAATATTTTTCCAAATCCCTGCCACTTTACATATCTATCTCATCATAATTCATAGTTTGTTGTTGTTCATTGAATCTCATTGTCTTATATAAGGAGATAAAACTTCATTGTGCCTTATGAAGAATAATGAGAACCAAACCCTCACATAACTTCATTGTTTGACTTTCTATGTGGGATAATTTTCGAACATATGTGAATGCCAATGTGGTCATACCTCATGATGCATGTTGGATGGAATATGTAGACTACAACAAAAGATGTGAAAATGAATGAATACCGAAAAAAGTGAGGTGGGTCATGTATAAGTGTCACGGTTCAGTGAGATAAACTAGTAGAAGGTATGAAGTGGGTGAAAGAATCCAAGAGTTACGACTTAGTACGCATGGGATTCTGTTAACCATTTGATTAAGAATGAATATCTGCATCACTTGGTTATTTGGATATGACCCGTGTACATGGAAAACAAGTATAATGTTGCATGAGCTTACAACTACACTTTTTCTATGATAAGGACTCTGATGTGAATTCAACTGAAGATATGGAAATACCCCACAAACTTAAATTTCACTCTTAGGTATTGTTTCCTTTGCATGTGTGTCCATCAATTCTTGACCATTCAAGTGATCACACAAGTCTTTTTATTTTGTATGTGCCTTCATCAACACTTCAAAGACAATCAAATCATCCTTCACATGCGCCTCCATGAATTTTTGACCAGTCAAGGGATAACATAGATCTTCTTTCCTATGCATATGTCTTCATCAATGCAAGATACCAGATATATAAAATATGCAGAACAGAAACGAAATGCTAGAAATAATAGAATAACAGTAAAATATCCAGCATAATCTTCATAATACACAGAAATGATTCACGAAATAGCAACAGAAATAGCACTTGGAATCAGATAGCAATGTTCACAGGCCTCTTCGAGGGGGAAACCTCCAATAGAGAAGCGCTCTATTACAATAATATCCAAGCTAGGGTTCTCATACCCTCGACTCCTATTTATACTAAAAAGAAGCATCTAGAGGAAGATCCTTCTAGAAGCGGAAGCTTCTATTAGGTCTTATTACATCCGCCTTATTCTATTTTAT
>SNQJ01S0021551.1:107994-119603 GCA_010110895.2 Picea sitchensis
TCAGAATGCTAGCATAGAAATAACATACCATTACTCTTTCTCTCTCATTTTATCTTACATTCTTTTATTTTATCTCATTGGAAAAAAAGGGAGTTTTCCTCCACTAATACTATGTTATAGATTGAGCGCACAAGGAGGAAAAGGACCCTCTGACAGAGAGCTTGGAGCCCACCTTGCCACAAAAAAACTCTTTAGGTGTTTATCTGTAAGTTCTTATGCTTTTCCATTGGTGAAATAAAGTATTTTTTATTCCCCCCATTAAATAGTTTTACAAATAATTATTGCTAGTAATTATATTATTTTCATCACTTGCATGATTGTTGTATAGTAAATAATATGCTTGCATGTCTAACTATTTTCCATCAGACTACATTGTATGCTTTTAGTTCCGCAACCAAGACTTGTTAGGTACACTAGTTTTCCAAATTACTCACAACAATGTGGCAAGTTGATGGTAAGTTATTTTGGTTTCTAGTAGGTCTTCACCCCCTTCCTCAATGTCCCATGGGTGGATTTTTCACAAAAATCTAGTTCTCATACCATGTCATGAACATGAGTTGTAGGAATCAAGATGTATTTATGTATGCTAAGTTCCATCCCCCATAAGAATTTGGACTTCTCTCACCCCTTGTACTTCTATAAATAAAAATAATACAATGTATTTAACTAAATATAAAAGGGAATAGTAATTTCATTTTCAAGTTCTTTTTTTCTTCTTTTTTTTCTTTAATTTTTTGTCTTTTGACTTCCACTCTTTCTTATCTTGCTTTGTTTTACCTATCACATTTTTTTAAATTTATAATCTGGTTTCATTTCCTTTCTCTGATTTGTTATTTATTTATTTTTTTCTCTTAGTTCTTTCCTTGACTTATTATCTTGCATGTCTTGTCCAAGTTGTGCCCTTCTTCCAAGTTCAATTATTGAGTATCCACCAAAAGTATTTAGTTGGTTGTATAAATGTTGTAGGTGTAGTATGTGATGGGTGTGAGGATATTTATCTCTACCACAAGTTCTAAGAAACCAAATTCCCATGAGTATAAATTCTATACAAATGATATAAATTCCTCTTCCCTCATCTAAAATGTCTACTTTGATTCACCCCATTGGTAGAGTCTTGTCCCACATATAATTTCATCCACCACCCTTTTCAGTGGCATCATGAGCACACTCATATTACTACACTCTTAAATATTTAAGTTCTCTAAATATTCGAAGAATTAATATCTTCCTAAGTTCATTTTCTCTATCAAATTTTATGCTACTACTCTATGAAACCAAACTTTGTGAATTCATACACCATTGAAAGAACTATTCTCTATGGAGTCACCATGTGTTGACCTCCACTTTGGTAAATAGAAAAAATATGGCAAAGCATTACCAAGATTCCACTACATTTTAAACTTTATTTCCTAAGGATTAAAAACCCTAACTCTAGATCACTACTCCCATTCTGCCCCTAAACCTAGGTTTTCTCATTACTTGAGGTCCTCCTGTGTCCCACCACTTAGGAACATCTTTGATTCTTATTAGATAAACATTGATTTGAAAATGGTTTTATATTAGTGAATGGATGCCAGTTTATTGTTTTGGTGCCTGTGATGGCATAATCATTATAGGTTAGCAACATGGTGTAATCAAAATTGGTAAATCATTGATAAAATTAATAAGTCTACATGCATAACAAAGTAATATTGGTCTTTGATTCTCTCATGCAATATTTTTTACCTTACAAATGTTGTAATGTTGTTTTGTGGTAAGCACTATCCCTCATAACAAAGTAATATTGGTCTTTGATTCTCTCATGCAATATTTTTTACCTTACAAATGTTGTAATGTTGTTTTGTGGTAGGCACTATCCCTCCATAAGAATATTTTTCCAAATCCCTGCCACTTTACATATCTATCTCATCATAATTCATAGTTTGTTGTTGTTCATTGAATCTTGTTGTCTTATATAAGGAGATAAAACTTCATTGTGCCTTATGAAGAATAATGAGAACCAAACCCTCACATAACTTCATTGTTTGACTTTATATGTGGGATAATTTTTGAACATATGTGAATGCCAACATGGTCATACCTCATGATGCATGTTGGATGGAATATGTAGACTACAAAAAAAGATGTGAAAATGAATGACTACTGAAAAAAGTGAGGTGGGTCATGTATAAGTGTCACGGTTCAGTGAGATAAACTAGTAGAAGGTATGAAGTGGATGAAAGAATCCAATAGTTATGACTTAGTACGCATGGGATTCTATTAACCATTTGATTGAGAATGAATATCTGCATCACTTGGTTATTTGGCTATGACCCGTGTACATGGAAAACAAGTATAATGTTGCATGAGATTTCAACTACACTTTTTCTATGATAAGGACTCTGATGTGAATTCAACTGAAGATATGGAAATACCCCACAAACTTAAATTTCACTCTCAGGTATTGTTTCCTTTGCATGTGTGTCCATCAATTCTTGACCATTCAAGTGATAACACAAGTCTTTTTATTTTGTATGTGCCTTCATCAACACTTCAAAGACAAACAAATCATCCTTCACATGCGCCTCCATGAATTTTTGACCAGTCAAGGGATAACATAGATCTTCTTTCCTATGCATATGTCTTCATCAACACTTCAAATCCAAAAAAAACATCCTCTGCATGCGCTTCTATCCATTCTTGACCAATCAAGGGATAACACATGTATTATTTTCTTTGCATGTGCCTTCATCAACACTTCAAAGCCAAAAAAATCCTATCTCTTAAATATATGTTGTCTCATTTGCAAGAGTTAGTTCACACCTTTCTCTCTAAACACCTAACTAAGTTTTCTTTATAAAGACGGACAATGTTGGCACAAAAATCTTCAGTGAAATTTATATTGAACATTCAATTATAAATATTTTCTTGGGATTTTTTTAACAACTTTGTAATTGGTACTACATTTTTAATTAGCATTATCTAAAGGTAAACTAATTTTATCTTAAGTTAATAATTTTTTTAAGAAAGTTGTTTCATTGTTATGTACAATCTAATATTTACAATTTTTATTGGAATAAATATCAATCTAGTTGACTCCAATTTACAAAAAGGAAATGCTAACACTATTATTTTGATCTTAAGGAATTAACTTAAGGAAATGCCAACACTATTGTTTTGATCTTAAGGAATCAACTTTAAGCAAGTTTTTACATTGTTATATACAATCTAATGTTTACAATTTTTATTGGAATAAATATCAATCTATTTGATCTCCAATTTACAAAAAGGAAAAGTCAACACTATTATTTTGATCTTAAGGAATCAACCTTCTTATTTTTTATCTTAGGAAACTCAATCTTTACTTTAAGCATTAATCCTTCTCACCTTAATTTCATACACAAACTAGAATACAAGTTTGTTTGCAAGGATTCATAAGTGGTTACAATGAACATTGTTTTAATCTACCTTGCAATCAAATTAATTCCACATTTTCATGTATCCATGCACACTAGCTTATTCAAGCATCTCATGTATTAATTTCCTTTAAAAACAAGAGTAAGCATGGCATTTCCTTGGTGGAATATTGAATTGTCTTGCAATAGGTCTTCTCCCCCTATCATTGTTTGGAATATTTCGATGCACATTAGTCCTCTTTCTAGGGATATAAACTTGGATTCCAATCCTAATTAGCCTCTCATTTAGCCATGAGACAGATTGAGGGTTGGTATTCAACTTGAAAAAAAATTAGCACCAACACCTCCTTGGAGCCCACACATGGTTGTAAGTATGGTTGTTAAATGACTTCTATCTACTTATCCTTTCTCATGGATTCCTTCTCTAGAACTCTCCTCTTTTCTTGTTACACCCTCTCAAAGATGATATTTTTTGTGGGCCTAACAACTCCTATAGCCAAGACTTGTCATAGAGGTTGATTTCATACTCACACTTTAGTATACATCTTTCCTTAGGATGC
Source organism: Picea sitchensis (assembly GCA_010110895.2). Classification (NCBI taxonomy): domain Eukaryota; kingdom Viridiplantae; phylum Streptophyta; class Pinopsida; order Pinales; family Pinaceae; genus Picea; species Picea sitchensis. The sequence goes on from SNQJ01S0021551.1 coordinate 111,950, forward strand.
ATTAAAGAATTTCCTTCTACAACTAATCCACAAGATACCCAAGACCAACATGTAATTTTTAGGTATCTACCCTTATGAGATTATTACTTTCTTGGCTAGTATTTTCAAGACCTTGGTCATCATAGCCCATGTTTTCAAATAGCATTGAAGTAACGCCTTTGGCATGCCTATGAAAAACTATCAAAAGGTTAAACCTAATAAAGGGAATATGGAGAAGAGATTACCAAACTATTGTTATCACATTGTTTTGATTTGTTAGCACATGTGAAGGTGATTACAAACATACATCACTAATAAACATATGATAGCATAATGAAACACATGAAGAATAAAATCATGAGAAATGCCTAAGTTATGTATGGAGGATTAAATTCAAACCATGTAGTTGATCAAAGATATGACTCTATAGAACACCATTTCATGGGATGTGGAGATAATTATTTGTTACTTGTGTAGGGTTATTTTACATCATCAATGCAATAAATTATACAAACTAGCAAGTGTCACTTTGTTTCCATGCAAACTTACCCTAGAAACACTTATTGCATGTGATTTTCAATAGTAATGATGAAGTACTAGAATTATGAAAGGTAATTGTAAATTTTCTAGCCCTAGGTGACTATTTTCCTATGTTTCTTTGTTAAATAACTATAATCTTGAATTACTTTAATAGCAGAATTAAAATTATGTACATGCAACAGTCACACATATTGTTGGAAAATATAAACAACAGAAGAAAAATAATTTTTCAAGTACACAAGAATTTGTCATTCAAATAATATTATCATTAATGATAAAAAATTATAAGGACACCCCAAAAATAAGGTTTTTAGCCTACTGAATGAGAAAACCATTGAAACAAATATAAGGAACTATTGCAAAATCTTGTATGTACGACTATATGGCTTGTACAACCTATATGTACAATTGTATGGATCAGTATGAAATTATCTGTATGAATGTATGAAATCATTTCCACGCATTTGTTCTTCAACCTCCAATCATTGCAGATTGATCCTCTCACTAATGCACTTATTTCTCTCTTCTCTGGCCTCTTTCTTCTCCTTTAGACAAAACTGCCTATGTGAAAAATGAATGTTTCTTTACCCTCTACCTTGAATTTCCTTTATAGTTTAGTTGAAACCCTAATCTACCAAAACCCTAATCTCTCAATGAGATCAATGGTTGATATTATTCTAAATCACTAATGCATTAAAACTGCACTTTATTAGACTCAACAACTAATTAAAAACTTTCACTTTATAAATAAAGTAAATTAAAAAATAGATTTGAATTGGATGACTTCACGCACATTTGACACAAAACCTATGTGAAAGTTCTTGTCTGAGATACAAACATCAACACCCCCTCTTAGTGAATAATGAATTTTGCACCAATCCAAGTTTGTCCATGAATGCTTCAAATTTCCCTTTTTCTAAGGGGTGGGTCAGAATATCTACAACATGTTGATCTATGGGTACATATTGGAGATTCAGTTCTCTTTTTGAATATTACCACAAATGAAGTGATACCTGATATCTATGTGCTTGGACTTATCATGAAATATTGGATTCTCATAGAGTTTGATACAACTCTAATTATCACAGTAGATGATTGTGGGATCCAACTACTGATCAAATAACCTTGCTAGTAACTTTTGAAGATAAATGGCTTCAAAAATAGTTGTAATAGCTTCCATAATCCCTGCCTCTGTTGAGCTAAGTGCCAATGAAGTCTTATTCCTACTAAAATAGGATATCATCGTTGATCATAAGCTCAAGTAGCATCTCGAGGTTCTCTTCTTGTCTACTGCACAATTTTCCCAATCTAAGTTAGTATACCCCTAAAACTTCACCTCACTATCTCCAAGATATCTCATCCCATACTTCATTGTTCCTCTTAATTATCCGAGAACATGTTTTTTCGTTACCCAATGCTCTTGCCTCAACTCCACCATGAACTAGCTCAATTGGTTCATTGAAAAACATATATATGGCCTAGCGTTGAACAAATACATCAAGGAAACTACTAGCTTCGTTTACAACATGGGATCCACCATATTTGAATCTTAAGTAGTGTCCTTATTTATATTAGTGATCATAGGTGTGGCCATGGGTCTGTAGTCCTCCATTCAAAATATCTTCAATATCTCAATTGCATACTTACCCTCCCCAAGGAAAATCTCCCCTAGTCTCTTCCAAGCCTCCAACCCCAAGAAATAATGAATCATGCCAATATCCTTCATCTTGAACTCAATTGTGATATCTCCTTGCACCCTACAATATGATTTAGTAATCCTGTAAAGAACAAGTCATCTACATACAACACCAAAATGAGCATATCATCCTCAACAAATATGAAATATAAGTTGGGATCTACTTCACTTTCAATTAATTTTGTACTCTGCAGATATCCATCGATCCTAGAATACCATGCTCTATGTTCCTTCTTGAGTCCATATAAGGCCTTTTTCAGCCTAGAAACATGGGAATCCTTCCCACTTATCTCAAAGCCTTGAGGCTTCTCTATGTACACTTATTCCTCAATTATTCCCTTGAGGAAAGTTGTATTTACATCCATCTGATGTATCCTCCATACCATTATGGATACTAAGGACATCACTACTCTAATGGAAGTGTACTTGTCGATTAGAGAAAAATTCTCCTCATATTCCAATCCCTCCTTCTCGAAGAACCCTCTCACCACAAACATCACTTTGTACTTCTCAATGTTGCCATATGTATCATGCTTGATCTCGTAGATCCACCTAGAACTCACCACCGACTTCCCTTTTTGTCTTGGAAAAATGTCCCATACATCATTCTTCATGATGGAGGTGTACTCCTCCACCATGGCATCCCACCATAATTGTTGGTTGTCTACCTCTTGATAACTGGAAGACTCATAATCTATGATGTTTCTCATAAATTACATGTAGTTTGAAAATTTCTTCGAAGGTTTTCTCTCCCTCAATGTGCTCCTAGGATCCTTAACATAGTCCTGAGAATATCTCAATGTCTAAGTGAACCATCGATATCTCCTGAAATAACTACAAGGATCTAATGAATCCTCCTCCTCACTTGAAGGTTTCTTCCATAAACTAGAAGCCACTTCTAACTCAGGCTCAACCTTCAGAGCTTCCTTCTCCTCATCCTCTATCACTAGAATAGGCTCATGATACTTCCTGGAAGCAAATTCCTCCTTGAAATTTACATCCTTACTTACAATTGTCTTCCTCTAATTTGGAATGAAGACCATGTGGGCCTTTGAGGTATCACTATAACCCACAAAAAAAATATTTTTGTTAGAGGGCTCCAACTTGCTCCTCTTCTCTATAGGTACATGAATATAATAGGGAAAACTAAAAATGAAAAAAATGACTCATCTCTAGTTCCACACTAGTGAATTCCTCCTCCAGTTTCTTGTCCTCCAACATCCTATGAAAAAACCTATTTTGGATGTAGACTGTTGTGTTTCATTCTTCTTCCCAAAGAATTCTCAGAAATTCCTAGTCATGAATCATGGCATCAACAACCCCTATGATGGATATATTCTTCCACTTTGCAACTCCATTATTTTGTGGGTTTTACAGAATAGTCAACTCCCTCTTGATCGTTGCCTCCTTGTAGAAACCCTTGAAATCCTTGGAGGTATACTCACCCCCATTGTTTGATCTCAAAACCTTGATCTTCCTCCCTATCTAGTTCTCAACAAGATCTTTGAAATCCTGAAACCTACTAAAGACTTCATCCATGTTATTTAGGAAGTATATCCAAGTTTTGTGAGAGAAGTAATCAATGAAGGAAACATAGTACATTCTTCCTGTGATTGATGCGACTGAAATCAGTCCACAAACATCTGAATACACCATATTTAAGATCCCCTTAGACCTATACTCACTTCTTGGGAAAGAAACCTTGGCATGATTTCCAAGCATTCACCCTATACATACACCCTACTGCTCAATACTAAAATATGGAACACCTATGACTATATCCCTTAGAATATGAAATTCCTTTTGATGTAAGTTCCTCATCCTCTTTCTCCACAAATTGCTTAAGTTGTTTATGTTATGAACTAGTTCTCGAACAGGTTCACCCTACAACCTGTATAAATTTCCTTCCCTAACCCCAATCACTTGAGTTACTAGGATATAATATTTCTAGTTCTTGAACTCTACTACAAATCCCTTATCTTGCATGACCAAAACTAAAATCAAATTCTTCCCTAAACCTAGAACAAACAACACATAATCAAAGTCTAAAGAGTTACCCAAGTGGAGTTCGAAAGAAATGGTACCAACTCCTACTATTGGATTCTTAGAATCATCACCAAGATTGACTTGAACTCCTAAGACATGGTCTATTAGACTCAAAAATAGTTCACGGGCTTATGTCATATGCCTCAATGCTCCATTATTCACATACCATGCATCCTTCAGAACAATGTTGGAAGAGAGGCAAGATAACATCCGGAAATCCTTCTCAAACTTGGAGGTAAATGCATTCTTATGAGTTTCAACTAAGGCTACTACCTGGTGTTTCTTATTTCCTTTACCCTTCATCTTGTTCAAACACTTTGAGGAATAATGAAAATTCATGTGACAAATGAAGCACTTTATTTTACTCAAATCATTCCTCCATGGTTGTGAGGCTAGTTTCTCACTCTTTCCCTTACCCTTGTTGGTTCCTTTATCTCTTCTCTTCTTCATTTGACCAATTAGGTCATGGTCACTGTCACCTCCCTATCAATTTCCCTATAACTCCATCCAATTTTTCTCCTGGATGTAGTCATCCCATAGTATTTCCCACGAGGGAAATTTTTCTCGAGCACAAACTCCCTGGACAAATGTTTCCCATTGAGGTGAGAACCCATTCAGTTCCATGTTTACTAGCTCTTTGTCTTCAACCTTCTCCCTAAATTCTACAATATGGTCATGAATTTGTGTGACCTTAATCAAGTAACCAATGATGGTATCTAATATAGTCATTTGAACAGATCTAAGTTTGTTGTGCAATATCATCTTCTTGTTAATGTGATTTCTATGGTAAAGGACAACTAGGGCATCAAACAAATCCTTTGTCTTATTCTTCTCAGATGTGTGAGGGATCATATGGTCCTTCATATCATCCATGATCATCTACTTATGTTCCATTTCCTTCTTCTTTTCAGCTACCAAATCCTACGGATATGTCATCGTAGCAACTACATTCTTGACAATATCCCATAGGTCATTATCTTGTAATATAATATTTAACCTAACTTTCCATGAAAAGAAATTTGAGGCACCATCCATCTTGTCCTCAAACATGACGGTATTTAATGTCATTTCTATTATCTACTACACAAAATATTGAATATGAAAATTAGTTTTGAAACCCTCTCATTGTTGGCCCTTCTTTCCTACAATCGATTTACAGCTGCAAATCCTAGAGAATCACAATCAAAGAAATATTCTTTGATACCATGTAAATTTTATATCCCTAGGTGACTATTTTCCTATGTTTATTTATTAAATATCTCGGATATTGAATTACTTTAATAAAATAATTAAAATTACGAAAATGAAATAGTCATACATATAGCCACACATATAGCTATAAAATATAAACAACGAAAGAAAAACAACTTTTTGAGTACAGAAGAATTTTTTTCCTTCAAATAAACTGATCATTAATGATCAAAACTTACAAGGTGTTGGATCATGTTGTCATTGATGCCAAAGGTTTAATTAATTGATGTCAAATGATTGATGTCAAGTGATTGATTAATGTCAAGGGATGATTGATTGATTTATGTCAAGGAAATGGTTGATACCAAAGGATGATTGAATGTATACATATCTTATCATAGTATATTGATGGATCAATGAGTTGTCATTGATACATGATGCATAGATGAAGATGAATCAATGAGTTGTCATTGATACATGTTGATTAAGATGGATCGATTGGTATATGATGCAAATATGAATCATTATTGTCTTATAATGTTTGATAAGGTGTACAAATAGATGTACTTCAAAGTGGTCCCCTTAAGGTGAAATCCCTCAAGGGAAGATGATTTGCAGTTGAGTTGTCCTTGAAGTATGGTTGGAGAACCCATGCTTATATGTGGAATAATGAGATGAATATCAATGAAGTTGTTAGTGAAAATATCCTAGATGGATAGTGCTTGTCATGTCATTTCTGGTGGTAGGTGGAATGCCACATAACTCTTCATGGTTTGAGAGTTACGGTCCTACGAAGATGAAGGACCCTCATATGTAAGCTTGAAGCCCCAAAAGGTCAAAGAAGTCAAAGTTCTTGAAAAGAAGAAATTATTATTTAAATGGTAAAGAAAAGTGACAAAGTCAAGGAGGATTGTTTAAATAATAAAGTAAGATGACAAAGTCAAGGAGGAATATCTAAATTGGAGAACTTTTTATTTATGGAAAGTGGTTAACCCTAAAAAGAGGAAAATAGGTTAAGTGACCTAGAAGTGGGTTAAGTGACCTAGAAGATAGCTACTTGGAGAGTATAAATAAGAGGAAAGGGTCTCTTGTGAAAATCGTATCTTTTGTATCTTGTGTGCATATCTTGAGCATGTATTGAAGATCTATTGTGTGTGAGAGAGAGTATGGAGGATATCATGGATGCATCAAAGTTTAGGCATGTCTGAGATCATGATGGAGAAAGTTTTGGAAGTTCAGAAACCCTAGTTTCTGAGGCATACGCGGGCTGACAGTGTATTAGGGTGGGTACGTACACATGATGAAAGTGTATTAGGGTGCATACATGTTGGTAAAACGATGGAAAATTGAAGACATGAAGATGCAGAGGATCTAGATTCTGAGATCAAGCTCCCAGAAAGGTCTGCAGTGATCAGATACATCAGATCTATAAATTGGTTCAAAATTTATGGTCACATAGCTGTCTTGATGGATACTCTTGTTTTTTGTATGGTGAATTCTTAAGGCATTCATGGTATGGTTGTTGTGATATGGTTGTGTTGGTTGATGGAGTGAGAAACACTCTTATGATTTAGTATCGATATGATGGCTATAGTATATTGTTTTTTTACACATGTTTAGGTAGCATTCATATTGTATGGTTGAGAAGCATGAGTAGGCTATTGGAGAGCTTGGATGTGTTGTGACTAGTTGTGGGTCAATTTAGACAGTGAAAGATAAAAGAGAATGTGATTGCAGGTCGCAAAGTATCTGAGTGTGGGGAGTAAATCAAAACCCTAGTTGCTCAGAAGTATACGCAAGTTGTAGTATAGACTGGATGTGTACATACATGGGTTGTACTACTGGTAGGGCACATACATATGTATTTTGCACTACCGATAGTTTTCGTACCTATGACAGATTGATATCTATGGAGGATTGTTGCCTCAAATCAGTTGGTACTGAGTATGTAAGTTGAGTCTTTCATATAGAGTTGGTTCTCTTGTAGAGTTGTACTCTATTCAGTTGTTGTTGATAAACCCCAAGGATTGAAGTCTGTAATAAAAATAAAATTGTATATACATCTTGTGTTCTTTTTGTTCCTTGTGGTTATGATTTGTTGATGATATATTGTTGATATTTTTTGTTGATATATGCTCTCACTTAATTGATTATAAATTACAGTAATAAGTAATGATTAAATGGTGATTTCTAACTAATAAG
>SNQJ01S0021551.1:127203-145669 GCA_010110895.2 Picea sitchensis
TGATTGATTATATTATATGTCTTTCCATTGGATATGATATTAAGTATTTAGGCCACTGATATTAAGAGAGAATTTTAGTGTTGGGTGTTTGGTTTTCCTTGTGTCCATGTTGATAAAGGAGGATTCTTTACTCAGTTCTATCTTCACTTTCTCTGCATCAAAATTCAATTCTAATAGATAATGCTATTCAAAGGTTTTCTTCACCCTTCTCTATAAATTTTCATTGATTTCATGTTAAGAAAATCAATTGTTTTATGTTTGTTGACTCACACATTTTGTATTTTTTACTTTCTACCTACACTAGTAGTTCCAACCTATTGACTGAGTGCATTTGGTAGAACCTTGCACCAAATCACTCATAATGCAATGGTCGCTCCAATGGGAAATAAATCTCATATTTATTCCTTTGGATGAATTTGACCCCTTATCAAACCATTCACCACCCCAATCACTCACCATAGTGGAGTTGACTCTTTTTTTGCCTCAAAATTTTGTTGTGAGGTTGAAAATTTTTAATTTTACATATTGATCATCCCCAACAATTTTCTTCATACATTACATGAGAATATCTTTCACAATTGTGTAATTTATTAGCTATGTGACACACACACCTATCTCCCATACAAGTTGCACTATGTTTATAGGTATACTACCATGCAGTTGAACAAGAAACTTGTCTTTTTGTATGATTTATCTAGCCATATTTATTTCTAAAGTTTATTGCATATATTTAACTAAACTTTTAATTTTATTAGGAAATAAACAATGAAAAGTTAACTTGTCATATTTAATTAATTCTTATTTAATTGTATTTAATAGAGTGGATTTATATTCCTCATGCACACTAGTTATTGTTGATAAAGGATACATACTAATATTATGCACTGTGATTCCACAACATAAATGTGTGACAAATTGAAGTCTATCTACAAAGGAGATTAGAAAGTTAAGGAAGTTAAACTTCAAAGTTTTAGAGCCAAGTTTGAACAATTGAAGATGAATAAAGATGAAAACATTGTAGCCTACTTTCTACGAGTCAATGAAATAGTAAACAATATCAAAGGTTTAGGAGACGAGATAAAGGAACAAGTAATGTTGAAAAGGAATTAAGATCTCTACTAAGGAATTTGATTCAAAAATTTAAGCTATATAATAAAGAGTGGACCTAAATACAATGACCATGGATGAGTTGCATGGGATACTCGTAGCTTATGATATGAGGATGGAGCAAGACAATCCAGTCATGAATGAAGCAGCATTCAAGGCATCCAAGAAAAAGAAGAAGAAATATAAACAAAAGACAAATTCATGGATTGTAGCTATAGCAATGATTCATAGGAAGATGAATAGGTGGCTAACTTCTTCAGAAGGATGAAAAGAGGAACCGAAAAATTCAAAGGTATGATTCCATTGAAATGTATTAATTGTGATGGTGTTGGTCATTTTTATAATAAACTGTAACATCCCCAGCCTCCCACGGGCCAGGGCATTCTACCTTCAAGCCCACCCTTGAACTCCGTACTCTTACATATACCTTATTTTATTAATAAGAACACATAAGATACAAGATTTAGCAACATGCACAACAATATCCAACAAGCATGCATAATCTAAGATTTAGTTAAATGATAATTAAAATACACAGTGAAATACATTCATACATAGATAATAATATCACAACATAGAGCACTTGTATTTATAAAAAGGTGACACCAACTAGATGCAAACCAAGGAAGTTCCACCCAACCGTAGACACCATTGCTCCAAATATCAACAGTAGTGTCACCCCCCGAGCTAGAGCTATGAATCCACAAGGACAGTTCTTGACTATACTTGGCTTCCCAAACCAGTCAACACCCAAGTTCTCATAGGATTCCCAAATATCACAACAATCCAAGTACCCAGCTCTCTTTTACCCAGCTTGCACCACCCAAGAGAATGGACCTCCACCCTTCTCTTCCATGCAATCCCTCAAGTAGTCCTTCTCCTTATTTGGGCTCCAGCGCAACTGGTCCAGAATCTCAATGTTGGAGCTCTCAGGACTCACAGTTGTGAGAAAAACTAGACACATGCCAACACATCTCAGACATATAGGCCTCAAGTCATGGCTAGATCACACCAGCGACCACTACAGTCAACTATCCCGTGGCTAATTCTTCAACAGTTTGATTCACTTTCCCAATCCAAAACGCGGATGAGGATGGATCAATGAATGGGTAAGTGAGTGCATGAAAGTGTGTGAGAGATAGAATGGTGTAAATGTAGAAGTGAAGGAGTTAACGATCCAACAACCAACCCCCCATCAGACCAAAGGTGAGTTTAAGTAACTTCACGGGGAATCAAGAACCTTATGGCCTTCCTCAAGAAGCTCATGTAATTGATCCCCTCCCTTAGACAAAAGGGGTAATTAAAATAGGAATAAACACTTAGCCCTCGAGCCCCCTCTCTTGTGGAATCATATCCCCCTATAACTCTATTCCTTATCTGTCTAGCAGCCAACGATGTGTTTATTATTAATAATGATCAAAACATTAAATTTATTGGGAACACTGCCCTTTTAATAATTGTTTGGGCACTCTGGCCTCTCATCATTGTAACAATACATTATTTAAAATGGGGGTTCAAAACTTTGGGTGTTACATCCCCTCCCCCTTATTTTGGCACTGTCCTCAGTGCATATACCAAACAGAGATCAAAATCTTAAATTTATTCAAAAATTTGTGGGTACTCTTCCCGCATGGAATATTCATGCTCCCAGGTAGCATCTTCAGGATCGTAGCAGGTCCACTGAACTTTTACCATCTCTATAACTCTATTTCGGAGCATTTTGACTTTTCTATCCAATACCTGCACTCGCTAAACCTGAAAATCTCCCTCTGTCTCTACCTGAATCAGATGCCAATCAATAACATGGTTAGGATCATGTACATATTTCTTTAGTAAAGATACATGAAATACATTATGCACATTCATGGAAGTAGGTAATGCAAGCATGTATGGAACTGGCCCTATTTTGTCCAATATTTCAAATGGACAACAGAATCTGACTGCCAACTTTGTACAACTACCCAATTTCAAAGATATTTTCTTAGGCTTCACTTTCAAAAGTACATGCTCCCCTACTTTAAATTCTCTAGCTGTCACGTTCTTGTCAGCATAAACTTTCTATCTATCTTGAGCTGCCTTCAAATTCTGCTTGATCTTGACCACCTGATCTTCCATGTCCTTGAACAACTCTGACCCAAGTACCACTTTATATGTTGGGTTGTCCCAACTTACTAGAGGATTGCATTTCCTATCGTACAAGGCTTCAAATGGGCTCATTATCAATGAAGCTTGATACCCATTATTATATGAAAACTCAACCAAGTGTAAGTAATCTTCCCACTTAGATGGATTATCCATCACATACATTCTCACAATGTCTTCAATTATTCGATTGACTCTCTTTGTTTTCCCATATGTCTGGGGATGATATGTTGTGCTAAAGTTTAGATTTGTGCCAAATCCTTTAAACAATCCCCTCCATAAATTATAGGTAAACTTTGTATCTCTGTCCGAGACGATTTTCCTAGGTATCCCATGCAACCTAGAAATTTCCTTCATGAAAATTTATGAAATATTAGTCGTCGTACACGTTGTGTTCATAGGCACAAAATGAACAGCCTTTGTTAATTTTTCAACCACCACCATGATTGAATCATTTTTCTTATTCGTTCTGGGTAGTCCTGTGATGAAATCCATGGTGATCACTTCCCATTTATTCTCTAGAATTGGCAATGGTTGTAACAAATCTGTTGGGTGCCTATGCTCATCCTTAACCTTCTGAAATTCCATACATCGAGCGATGTAATCAGCAATGTCCTTCTTCATTCCTGACCAAAAGAACTGGCTTCTTACTGATGTAATTGTTTTCTAGTAATCAGGATGTCCAGCACAAGGAGAATCATGCATTTCCTTCAGTACCAAATTCCTCAGTTCTCCAAAACTAGGAACATAGATTCTATTTTTATGTATGAGTAATTTGTCTTCCTTTATCTCATACTCCTTTATTTTTTGTTGTACATCTCCTTGCTATAATTTTTCCTTTACCTATAGGTAATGCTGGTCTATAAAAAGACCCTCTAAAATTATGCTCTTCAAATCTGACTGATGCATACTAACAGTAGTAGCATGCATGATATGCACTCTTCTACTAAGTGCATCAAAAAATTTATTCTCCTTCCCCTTGATATGCTTGATATCGAGGTCATATTCACTTAAAAATTCCATCCATCTTGCTTGTCTGGCATTCAAGGTTGGTTGTTCAAAAATATACTTCAAGCCAATGTGGTATGTCCTTAATTCGAATTTCTTCCCCATGAGATAATGCCTCCACATTTCCAAGGCATGAACAATGGCAACAAGTTCCAAGTCATGTGTGGCATAGTTCCTCTCATGTTCCTTAATCTTTCTGGACTCATATCCAATGACATGTCCATTTTACGTGAGGTCTCCCCCAAGTCCTTCCTTACATGCATCTGTACATACCACAAAAATTTCATTTGGGTCAGCAATATTTAACACAGATGCACAAGGAAGTAATTTCTTCAACAGATTAAAATTATTTTCACACTTGAGTGTCCATTCAAATTTAGTTTCCTTCTTTTTCAAAGAAGTGATGGGATGAGCAATCTTAGAGAACCCAACTATGAACCTTATGTAGTAGCCAGCTAATCCCATAAAATATATGACGTCTAACACATTTATGGGTGTTGTCCATCCTCTAATGGCTTCGATATTCTCTGGATCTACTGCTATGCCCTGCTCTAAAATAATGTGTCCCAAGTAATGGATCTTCTTTTGATAAAAACAACACTTACTCAACTTGGCATACAAATGATGTTCTCTTAGTACTTGAAATACCAGTCTTAAGTGATGTTCATGCTCCTCTTCAGACTTAGAATAGAGAAGTATGTCATCCAGGAATACTATGACAAACTTATCCAAATAATTTATGAATATTTCATTCATTAAGCACATGAATACAACTGGTGCATTATTCATTCCAAATGGCACCACTAAAAATTCATAATGCACATACCTAGTCCTAAAGGTTGTCTTATGAATGTCTTCTTCCTTAATTCTTACCTAATGGTATCCTTCCCTCAGGTCAATTTTTGAAAATATATTTGCTCCTCTTAGCTGATCAAAGAGGTCATCAATTCGAGGTAGAGGATACTTGCTCTTTATAATGTACTTGTTTAGTTGTCAAAATTCAATACACAACCCCAAGGTTCCATCCTTCTTTTTCACAAAAAGTATTGGTGTTCCCCAAGGTGAAACACTTGGACATATGTACCCTTTCTTCAATAATTCCTCCAACTGCATTTGTAATTCTTTTAACTCTGGTATGCTCCTTCTGTAAGGTGTTTTTGACACCGGGGCAGCTCCTGGCACTAAATCAATTGAGAAATCTATCTCCCTTCTTGGTGGCAATCCGAGTATTTCTTGGAATACATATTCAAACTCTTGTAGTACCGAGAAATATTCGAGGCTTGGCCCCTTTGTATTATCTGGCCCTTCCACATGAGTTGCATACAATTGACATCCTTTCCTAAAACATGTTTTTAGTTGTAAGGCTTAAATCTCCCATATAGAAATGGGTCTTGGAACTCCTTTCACAATGCTTTGTTTTCCATTTCCATCAAGACATGTAAATGTCTTGTTATCACAATCTAGGACAGCATGATGCTTGTCCAACCAATCCATTCCAATCATAATATCAGAAGACACCAAATGGTATGATATTTAGATCAGTACTAGTATTCACGCCATCAAGACTTATGGAACAACTTATGACCATATCATGTATCATGGATTCTTATTTTGGTTCCAGTGGCTAACTGAACCAAACTTGCTTTTCCAAGTTTACTTTTATCCAAATGTAATATATCCACTATCTTAGGATCAATGTAGCAATGACTTTCTCCTTAATCAATCAAAATAACAACAGGTTGATTTATGATCTTACCTTCCACCTCGATCATATTGGACTGGTACTATGCTTGTCGATCATCTAAAGTTGCATAGATTATTCCCATATCTTCGACTATTGTAGTCTCTTGGATGTTGTGCATAGTCTTCACTCTATCTTTGATGTGTGGGCAATCCTTGTAGATGTGATATTCCTTGCATCCCCCAGCATTGGATTGGTGGTCTTCCCCTTTTTCCCAAGGAATCTTCTTTCTTGAAATCCCTCTTAGCATATTGATCTTGATGATTTCTATTAGGATCATTTCTATTGAAGGGAGGTTTGAATCTTGTCCTCCTTTGATCATCCTTCGCATTTCTCTTGTCCTTCCAAGATTTTTGCAGGGATTCTCTTCCATGGCCTTGCTCATACATGTATTTAGCCTTCTTGATGACCTCAGTAAAGGTCTTGGGCTCATCATACTTGATCTTTTCCTTATAAAAGGTTGGCAGTCCACTTAGAAATCTCTATATTTTCACTTTCTCATCACCAATGAACCTGACATACTTTAACAATACCAAGAAATTCTTCTCGTACTCTTCCATAGTCATGCTTCCCAACCTGAGTTCAAATAAACCCTGCATTTTCTTGTCATAGAAATGCTCTGAGAGGTACTCCTTTTGGAAGTACTTCTTGAACTGCTTCCAAGTGATCCTACTTTCATTAACATGTTTCACTTTCTTCAATTGGTCCCACCACATTGCAGCTTTCTCGTGTAAATTGTAGGTGGCAATCCTGGCTTCTAGGTTGGACGAATATTTATGAAACTGAAAATATCTCTTGAGCCCAAGAAACCATGCTTTGACATCATCTTCCCTTTCTCTTTCACCCTCAAAGGAAGGTGTCTTGAGCTTCCTCAGCCCTCCTTGCAAACTATCTACATGTTGTTTCCTTCTTTGTTGTCTAACAGGAGACACCTTTGGACTACTTGCGGGATCTTCTGATACATAAAACTTTCCTTCTAAGTAAGGAGGTGGGTGTTGTCCATGCGCTCAGCTGGCACTTCTGGAATAACTAGCTCTTCCACGATCATCCCTTCTTTCATGGCACTTGCCTTCTTCCCCTTGTATTGAGTTTGATCCCTTCTTCGTTTGTCTTTGCAACTGATTTAAGCTCTGCAACACTTGAGAATTTATCTAAATTTTCTCTCTCATCGGTCTCTCATTGTCTACTTTGTAGCTCTTCACTTCCATCTCCAGGCTTCTTATTGTTTCTATTAATATTTCCTACTCTCCTTTTCCCTTGCATCCATTGGACTATGTTTATGCATTACCAAATTTGGTATTCTGGCCTTTGTCCTCCTTATCATGATTGGAGGCGCCCTCTACTTCTTCCATTTCCTCAATACGCATCATGGGTTGATGTGTTTAGACCCCTTAATTCTGCAAAATGTGCAAGTGACCATTTTGTTAGAATTATGCATATGATAAACAAAATTTCCAAACCATTCTACATGTCTCTTTTTCTTTTTTCATGGAGATCATATCTCCATTCTCTGAAACTAACAGTGTCTTGTTATCCTTGGCTAACACATAATTTCATCCTGGGCAAACACTTCCTTCAAACCACCTTCCCAGGTGACCACGACTAGAAACTGCAGCTAAATCCTTCCTTAGCACTTTTTTGTCTCGAAGACAACCAATTCGGCCCTTATCCCTCCTTCCCTCAACTCTCAATATGCATATGACCACAGCCATGACCCTGCACTTAGAAAAACAAAGTGCTTGTCCAGAGCTTCGAGACTTCAAAACTTTCAACCAGGACTGAATCAACGGTCCTCGTCCTCTTTCACGATCAACAATCAAGATCCACTTCGGGACTCCACACTTCGGGAGTCTCAACTTTCCTTGCTTGCCTCCTCCTAGAACGCTTTTACACAAATTTCACGATCTTCCAACGGGTGTCCTCCCAAAGACCAGCGGTTGTGAATCACTTTGGCTCTTTAGGATTTGGAAGTTTAAAACTTTCATCCTACACTTTATCCCGGCGTGATTTCACCTGAAGTCGACGATCGTTCGACGTCTGTCTTCTGGAATCTACGGTCAATATGTACTCTAGCGTTCGGGCCTTCGAGAGTTTTCGACCCAATGCACCCTGTAACATATTTCCCCTTCGAAGTGCCTAGTCTCTGGACTGCATGATCTATCGCTACGTGGAGAAACACTGGAAGAAAAAACATGGCCCAATCAGGAAGGTGACACGTGTCATGTTATGACTGAATTTTCAATACTCCAAATGCTCAAAACTTACTGACACATGGAACACATCCCATGTTTCCACATCATCCCAGGTGATGTCCGCACGCCACGTCACTTCAAAACTTTCAGGGTCCACATCACCTCTTGGTGACGTCATAATGCCCCACCACTTCATCTCTTTGGGCTTCAGGACTTCAGGAATTTCACAATAGCACACTTTCAATTCTCCCGAACTCCGATTTCCCGAACCGGCCAAACTTCCACCAATTGTCTCCCTTATTGGACGACCCATATTAACCCCGAACTTTGGGACTTTGGACTTTGGAAAACTCAAACTTCAATTTTTTTCTGAAATGTTTTTATCCGAAGCTCGCAATCTACTGATGTGTGTTTCCCATGGATGTTGGCATGTTTACAAGAAGAGTGTGCATGTCATTGATGGAAAGAACAGCAGCAACGATGGCATGTCTACAGGCAAGAACAGAAGCAACGATAGCATGCTTACAATTATCGATGGCAAGAATAACAACGACAAAGGTATGGCTATAGGAAATAATAGTAGCGACGTTGGTAGGTTTACAGTTGGTAGGCAACAATGGAAAATAGGCAGACAGAAGGCATAGTATTTATTTGTCATGGATGGCAAGCTCAGCCCAATGATGATGAACAAGAGAAAGTGGCAAGACCAACAATGCAATTAAGATCACATGGCAAGATCAGAGTGTGCAGCGATGGAAAAACAGAAACAATGTAAGTTCAAGAGGATTAGCGCAGAGTCGCACACAGTGCCTAGGTGTGCACTAGCGACGAGGTTAACTCATTACCAAATCTCAAGAGAGATAGCGTACTCAGGATCTTAGAAGGATCAAAGGTCAAGGTCTTTGACACTTAGAAATTATTCCAAGTGATGAGGATGTGTAAGCTCGGGAGGAGAAGTGGTAGTGATCATTGGATCCCATTGAGAATTCCCAATGATCGTCAGATCTGAATTTAGATAGGAGGAGCACGCAATAGAAGAGAATAGATCGCGTGTGTCAGATCTAAGCCCGAGGTCCGACCGGTGTTGGATCCAGAAGAACCTGTACGTTCTTTAAATAGCAAGGTGAAGCGGGGTTACAAAATCCTGAAAGCAGGAGGATAGTTTTGGATACCAAGAGTTGGAAGTGTCGAAACACTTCATCACAGAAATGTTGAAACACCGAAATACGAAACGTCAAAATCCTGAAACAGACACATCAACCAGAGTTTCAGATACTGGGAGTTGGAGGAGTCAAGAGTCGAGACTCTTCATCACAGGAGTGTCAAAGTTGCGAAATGTGAAAAGCCAAAATACCGAAACAGGCACATCAACCGGAGTTTCGGATACCGAGTGTTGGAGGAGTCAAGAGTCAAGACTCTTCATCATAGGAGTCCCAAAGTCGTGAAATGCGAAACGCCGAAATATCTTTAGATCATTCCGGGGATCGCTACATGGAGCGTCAAGATATCTCATCATAAGGAATGTTGGAATGTCAAAATGTGGAAATGTGAAAAACACCTTTTGGTGTAGGTTTCAGATACCGGGAGTTGGAGTGTCGAAACACTTCATCACAAGGAATGTCGGAATGTCGAAATGCAGAAATGCGAAAAACACCTTTTGGTGTAGGTTTCGGATATCGGGAGTTGGAGTGTGGAAACACTTCACAACAAGAATGTTGAAATGAAGAAACACCAAAATGCGTTTTTCAAATAAGGTTGTGGTCACAGCTAGTGGTCACATCTATGGAACATGGAGGAAGGAGATAGTGCAACCAAGCTCCATTTCGGTGATCACGACTTGGAGTGTCGAGACCCTTCTTAATAGAAATGTCGAAATGAGAAATTGTGAAGATGCTTTATGGATAAGCGCTTGGTCACCACTGGTGGTCACATCGTCGAAGAGGTGTAGAGAAGAGCTCGAAGAGACAACCTCCATTTCGGATTTTGGGACATGGAGATTCGAGACGACTCATCACAGAATCCTTGAAATGTGAAATGTGAAATGCGTGTTCAGAATTGGCCCCTGGTCATAACCTATGGTCACATCGACGAAGGCTCAAGGGAGGAGGTAGCACATAGCTAATATCCATTTCAGAGATCATGACTTGGAGAGTCAAGATGCCTCACCACAGGAATCTCGAAATGTTGAAATGTCGAATTGCGAAATGGTGAAATAAGTGCAAGACCCATCATTTATGATCCAACGGTGCAGGTTAATCAGGAATCTGATCGAAGGGCTACTATTTCTCTTCATAGTTAATCGATCAGTTACGATTCAGTTGCTGATGTATTTTCTTGGAGGTTCACAGTGTAACTGTGAGAAACGACTGATGGTTTATGTCAGAGGACTAGAAGAGAATTCAGGGTGATCGCCAGAGAAGATGAAGAGTCTTGAGGCATCTTCCAGTTGCATGAAGACTATTCATAGAGGCTATGGACAGATGTAAGACTGTTGGAGCCTGGAACTGCAATAGAGGGAATGAGCTCGACTATGTCAGAGAAGACGAAGAGTCTCGACTGTTGGACAGGCTAATGAATCTCAGCATAACACCCAGTGATGATGGACACATGTGTTTAATAGCCAGAGAAGCTGAAGAGTTGCAATTATGATCAGGAAGAGCACTCGACATGAAGAGAATGTAGAAGCATTGTGCATATGGTATGCACAAGGTGTACAGAGACTATAAGAAGGCAGAACAAAGAAGAGATGAGGGTTGTTGGAGAGAGGAATTACACACGGGGAAATGGCATGTTGTGGGCAGGAGTTGAAATACACAGAAGAGGCGTAATTCATGGAATCAAAATAAGATGCAGAGCATAAAGCGCAGCTGAAGCAAAGAACGGAGATGCATAGCTGAGACAGTAAAAGAAGGATGAGGTGCACTTGTAGAGAAAAGCAGAAGATCATAAAGTGCAAGAAGATGCAGGCAGAGAGACATTGATACAGGAAAGAAGAGTAGCATAGCAGAACAGTGATGAGACTGGTAAGCCATTGATGAACATTATATCACTGTAATAAGTTTCAGTAGAAAAAATTCATATTTCAGGGTGGTTGGGAGGTACTAGGGAGGAGTGTTGTCCTCAGAGATTCAAGTGGGTGCTTGAACAGAGGGAGTTGTATCTTCCATCTGTTTGTACCTAGAGAAAATAGGGTGGCAGGGTGGTGCAAGGGAGAACATTGGTTATCTGATATACAGGTCAGTGCCTATGTAACTGGAAGTTGGTGCTTCCATCCAGTTGGTGCTGAAACTCTTAGGGAGTTGGTGCTTTCTTCTAGTGGGTGCTAGAGAAACCAAGGAGTTGGTGCTAGAGAAACCAGGGAGTTGGTTCTTCCTTCTAGTGGGTTCTAGAGAAACCAGGGAGTTGGTACTTCCTTCTAGTAGGCGCTAGAGAAAACAGAGAGTTGGTTCTCTCAGCAAGTAGCAGCTTGCAAAACTGAGGTTGTAGCCTCATTTTGAGTTGGTTCTCATAAGTATGATAATGTACAGAATGTAAAGATTACTTATCATATAAAGAAGAAGAGGTTTTTACCCTTTATGGGTTTCCTCAATAAATATATGTCTTTGTGTATCTCATATGTGTGAATGATGTTGAATGTTCTATTGCTTACTTCCCTGCATTATTGTGATTTTCATTGAGTCCTCTGTAAAGAGTTTAAAATAAGCATAATTGTTTAAGCACGGTAACAACTGATTCACCCCCCCATTCTCAGTTGTCCAACAATTGGTATCAGAGCAGGTTCCTTTTATTTAAAGGTAGATCTGTAAGTTTAAACATGACAAGTCATGAAGGGACTCCCGCCAGTAAGCCTCCTCTGTTTGATGGAACGAATTTTTCCTTCTGGAAGGTTAGAATGAGAACATACCTAATGGAATTAGGTGTTGATGTTTGCGATGTAGTAGAGACTGGATACATAAAGCCTATTGTGCTAGCTTCCAAGGATGATAAGTTAGAATTTAGCTTTAATTCTAAGGGAATGAATGCTATCTTGAATGGACTTGCAGAAGCCGAGTTTTTAAAGTTGATAAATCTTCAAATTGCCAAAGAAACGTGGGACAAACTCATTAGCAGTTATGAAGGTAATGAGAAGGTAAAAGATGACAAGCTTCAAACCTACAGAGTACAGTTTGAAAATCTACATATGAAAGAAGATGAAACCATTGGGAAGTATTTTCTGAGATTTGAAGAACTAGTAAATGCAATGAAAGCACTTGGTGAAAAAATTGAGGAACCCTCTTTAGTTCAGAAAATTTTTAGATCTCTGCCAGATAGGTTCAACCCAAAGGTCTCAGTTATAGAATAACTTAATGATATAAAGGCTTTGGATTTTTATCAACTTCTAGGAACATTGACGGCATATGAAATGAGGATAGTTACAGATAAATCCACCTCTAGAGAAGCATCAGTTAAAGCAGATAAGAATGAATATTCTAAGCCTGATGAAATTGAAGCAAAATTCGTGACAAGACTAAAGAAAGGATTAGGCAAGTACCAAGGTAAGTTTCCCTTCAAATGTTTCAACTGTGGTAAGATAGGTCATTTTGAAAATAAATTTCCACACAAGAAGAAGGACCAGAACTCTGAAGATGAAGAGAAGTACAAATCCAAAAGATTTGATAGAAATAAAAGTTTATGTGTAAACAATGATGACTCCTCAGAAGACATCGATAGTGACTCTTCCTATGAAGATAAGGTAAATGACTTCATGATTATGGCCAAAGAGGATTATGATAATAAAAGCACAGGCAGTGATGCTAATGAAGAAGAAGTTGTGGTTGATATGGAAGGAGAACTGATCAGTGCACTGGAAGAGATTGACAGAATCATAATTAAGAACAGAAAGAAAAAACAACTAATGATACAGTTTGAGAAAGACAGTAAACATCCTGATGAATACTTTTCCCTGCTAAAAGTGGAATTAGAAGAGTCAAAGAAAATCGAGGACATTATGAACCAATAGTTATGAGAAAAGAAGCCAAGATGTAAATCTCTGGAAGAAGAAGTAGTGAAAACTAGGAAAGAGTTGGAGAATTTTCAAGCCTTGTATCATCAGAATCTGTCAAGTATCAAAGCCTCAAAATAATTAGCCACCATTCTGAATCAGCAAAGGAATCCAAATTTGAAAACAGGTTTGGGTTATGAAGAGGGATCAAGTAGTGGTCATCCAACCAACAAGGACTTCATCAAGTTTGTCAAATCTACAACCAATGATGACAACACACCTGCAGAAACAAAGGAAGATAATCAACCACCCAACAGGAGTAAAGAAAAAGGTGCCATAACTAAATCTGTAGAACAAGGAAATAATACACTCCATACAGAAGGAAATCATCAACATGGAAGAAATTGATTTTCTCAAAGAAGACAACCATTTTCCAGGTACAAAGAATTTTTCTATGGATATTGTTTCTACTGTTCTAACTTTGGTCACAAAGATGTAAATTGTTCCTTAAGACTTAGACATGAGAAATTAATATTTCCAGGGAATAAATATTTGCCACAACAAAGAATGATACAGCCAAGTAACAAACCATCACAGATTACAAATTGCCAAATTAAGTCTAGAGACATGCAACTGAGGAAGTCAAGAAATAATAAATAGTCAATGAGTAGACAATGCTACAACAATAACTTTGACCTATTGAACAATGAGATTGAATTCTATAACTATCACAACTTTGGCCACAAAGTTGCAAACTGCCATCTAAAGAATTACAAAGCAGATCCAAGGATAAATTTCTTAGATATAAAAGCCAACACATGGAAAAGGAAATATAGTGAAAAATGTGGTCTTGCACTTTCAACTCAAAAACAAAAGGCCTCCGGGAATATAGACAGTGGATGTTCCAAACACATGACTAGAGACAAGGATAAGCTTTTGTCCATAAGTAAAAGAAAAATAGGAAATGTGATCCTTGAAAATGATGAACTAGGTAAAATCAAGTATAGAGGGATGGTGAGTTTGAGTAATGACAAAGGAGATGTCGAGTACATTCTACTTGTGGATTTTCTGAAACATAATTTTCTTAGTACAAGTCAAAAGTGTGACAGAGGCAGTGAAGAGGCGTTCACATCCAAAGAGTGTAAGGTAAATGCAAACTCAGGACAAGTGATGAATAAAGGCATAAGGACAATTAATGATGTTGATATTGAATCCTCCCCTGCAAGTAAAGAAGAAGACACGGATACAATAAAAGAATGTTCAGTTAGCATCAATCCCATGGAAGAAGTAGAAGAAGAATCATGTCATAAGATGGAAGCTGAAGTTTTGAAGGTTGAGAAGTCAAACACCCAAATCAAGTTCTTAAAAATATTCATGACCCTGGATAAGCTCTTGGATAGTCAGAGATCACCAAATGACAAATATGGTATTGGATACAACAAGGAATAAATCAGTGCTCCTAAGAAACCTGATACAGGCCCTTCCTCTGTGAAAAAGAAAGGTAGGTATGAGAGTGGTTGTAGCGGTTTTTTCTTGTGATTGAATATGGTCATAAAAGCCTTGGATTGTATGCATCATGGAAGAAAAATGAAATTGTAGTAATAGAGATCGATGAGAATCAATAGGGAGATCCAAGGTTTGTTTGAAAAGTACGAAGCTTCAATTACGCAGTGTGTCAGTAGGACAGCAGCATCGTCAACAACAACCTTTTTTTTTACAAAATGATATACATGACATCCTGTAGAGATAACAAGAGGAAAGACCTTGTCAAGGAAATATAACCTTTTAGGAACAAAGGGGGAAAGCAGTTAGAAGTAGAGAGAGAGAACAGTGACAGGGGGAGTCATCCAATTATGACAAGAAAAGGTTGATGAAGGAGTCCCAGTAAGAGAGGTGAGAAATTTTGAGCATTCTACAGAGGATACAGTGGAAGCTAAAGATGAACAAGTCCAAGAATCAGAAGGAGAAGACTCTGGTTTAGATACAAATATTTTGCAGGCCTCAAATAAGAGAGTCCATCTTTTCAAGGGGAGTTTGTGTTGGTTTAATATCTGATACCTCCTAAGAAATACTGCAACAACTCAGGAGGAGCATGTTTTCTTTGACATTGATGTCAAAGGGGGAGAAAAGGAGTATTCCAGATCGGATGCTACAGTTGGAGGTCCAAATATATTAGCACAGCCATTCAGGGTTTCCATCAATGCCAAAGGGGGAGATTGTTGACATGTTTACAAGAAGAGCGTGCTTGTCATTGATGGCAAGAACAGCAGCAATGATGGCATGTCTACAGGCAAGAATAGAAAAAACGATAGCATGCTTACAGTTATTGATGGAAAGAATAACAACGATGAAGGTATGGCTACACGAAAGAATAGTAGCGACGTTGGCAAGTTTACAGTTGGGAGACAACAATGGAAAATAGGCACACAGAAGGTAGAGTATTTGTTTGTCATTTATGGCAAGCTCAGTCGGACAATGACGAACAATAGAAAGTGGCAATACTAGCAGTGCAACGAAGATCGCATGGCAAGATTAGAGTGTGCAGCGATGCAAAAACAGGAACAACGTAAGCTCAGGAGGATTAGTGCAGAGTCGCACGCAGTGCCTAGGTGTGCACCAGGGATGAGGTTAACTCATTGCCAAACCTCAAGAGAGATAGCATACTCAGGATCTTATACAGATCAAAGGTTGAGGCCTTTGATACTTAGAAATTATTCCAAGTGAGGAGGATGTGTAAGCTCGGGAGGAGAAGTGACAGTGATCATTGGATCCCATTGAGAATTCCCGATGACCATCAGATCTGAATTCAGATAGGAGGAGCATGCAGTAGAAGAGAACATATCTCATGCGTCAAATCTGAGCCCGAGTTCCAACCGGTGTTGGATCCAGAAGAACCTGGACGTTCTTTAAAGAGAAAGGTGAAGTGGGGTTACAAAATCCTGAAAGCAGGAGGATAGTTTCGGATACCGAGAGTTGGAAGTGTCGAAAAAATTCATCACAAAAATGTCGAAACACCGAAATCCTAAAACAGGCACATCAACAAGAGTTTTGGATATCGGGAGTTGGAGGATTCAAGAGTCAAGACTCTTCATCACAGGAGTCCTGAAGTTACGAAATGCGAAATGCCAAAATCTCGAAATAGACACATCAACTGGAGTTTCGAAAATCGGGAGTTGGAGGAGTCAAGAGTTGAGACTCTTCATCACAGGAGTCCCTAAGTCGCAAAATGATAAACGTCGAAATATCTTCATATCATTTCGGGGATCACGACATGGAGCGTCAATATATCTCATCACAAGGAATGTCAGAATGCCGAAATACAGAAATGGGAAAAACACCTTTTGGTGTAGGTTTCGGATACTAGGAGTTGGAGTGTCGAAACACTTCATCAAAAGGAATGTCGGAATGTCGAAATTCGGAAATGTGAAAAACATATTTTGGTGTAGGTTTCAGATACCAAGAGTTGGAGTGTCGAAACACTTCACCACAGGAATGTTGAAATGACGAAATGTTGAAATGAGGTTTTCAAATAAGGTTGTGGTCACAGCCAGTGGTCACATCTGCGGAAGATGGAGGAAGGAGCTAGTGCAACCAAGCTCGATTTCGATGATTGTGACTTGGAGTGTCGAGACCCTTCTTAATAGAAATGTCGAAATGTGAAATTGCGAAGGTGCTTTATGGATAAGCGCTTGGTCACCGTCGGTGGTCACATCGTCGAAGAGTTGTAGAGAAGAGATCGAAGAGGCAAGCTCCATTTCAGAGTTTGGGAGAGTCAAGACGACTCATCGCAGAATCCCCGAAACGCAAAATGTGAAATGCTTGTTCAGAATTGGCCCCTGGTCATAACCTATGGTCACATCAATGAAGGCTCAAGGGAGGAGGTAACATGAAGCTAATCTCCATTTCAGAGATCGCAACTTGGAGAGTCGATATGCCTCACAACAAGAATGTTGAAATGTCGAAATGTCGAATTGTGAAATGGAGAAATAAGCACGAGACCCATCATTTATGATCCAACGATGCAGGTTAATCAGGAAAATGATTGAAGGGATAATGTTTCTCTTCATAGTTAATCAATCAGTTGCTGATGCGTTTTCTTGGAGGTTCACAGTGTAACTAAGAGAAACGACTGATGGTTTTTGTCAGAAGACTCGAAGAGAATTTAGGGTGATTGCGAGAGAAGATGAAGATTCTTGAGGCATCTTCTAGTTGCATGAAGATTGTTCATAGAGGCTATGGATAGATGTAAGATTGTTGGATCCTAGAATTGCAATAGAGGGAATGAGATCGACTGTGTCATAGAAGACGAAGAGTCTCAAATGCTGGACATGCTAAGGAATCTCAGCATAACACCCAGTGATGATGGACACATGGGTTTAACAGCTAGAGAATCTGAAGAGTTGCAATGATGATCAGGCAAAGCACTCAACATGAAGAGCATCCAGAAGCATTGCACATATGGCATGCACAAGGTGCACAGAGACTATAATAAGGCAAAACAAAGAATAGATGAGGGTTGTTGGAGAGAGGAATTACACACGGGGAAATGGCATGTTGTTTCCAGGAGATGAAATACACAGAAGAGGCATCATTCAGAGAATCAAAATAAGACGTAGAGCATAAAGTGTAGCTGAAGAAAAGAACAGAGATGCATAGATGAGATGGTAAAATAAGGCTGAGGTGCACTTGTAGAGAAAAGTAGAAGATCAAAAAGCATAAGAATATGCAGGCAAAGAGACACCGATACAGGAGAGCAGAGAAGCATAGCAGAACACTGATGAGACTGGTAAGCCATTGATGAACATTATATCACTGTAATAAGTTTCAGTAGAAAAAATTCATATTTCGGGGTGGTTGGGAGGTGTTAGGGAGGAGTTTTGTCCTCAGAGGTTCAAGTGGGTGCTTGAACACAGGGAGTTTTAGCTTCCATCTAGTTTTAGCCAGAGAAACCAGGGTGGCAGGGTGGTGCAAGGGAGAACATTGGTTCTTTGATATACAGGTCGGTGCTTGTGTAACCAAAAGTTGGTGCTTCCATCCAGTTGGTGATGGAACTCTTAGGGAGTTGGTGCTTCCTTCTAGTGGGTGCTAGAGAAACCAGGGAGTTGGTGCTTCCTTCTAGTGGGTGCTAGAGAAACCAAGAACTTGGTTCTTCCTTCTAGTGGGTGCTAGAGAAACCAGGGAGTTGGTGCTTCCTTCTAGTAGGTGCTAGAGAAAATAGAGAGTTGGTGTTCTCAGTAAGTAGCAGCTTGCAAAACTGAGGTTGTAGCCTCATTATGAGTTGGTTCTCATAAGTAT
>SNQJ01S0021551.1:145679-160979 GCA_010110895.2 Picea sitchensis
TTCTATTGCTTACTTCCATGCATTATTGTGATTGTCATTGAGTGCTCTGTAAAGAGTTTAAAATAAGCATAATTGTTTAAGCACGATAACAATTGATTCACCCCCCCCCTCTCAATTGTCCAACAATGGATTGATGGCTATGATTTCTTCGAGTCTTCATACTTCGGAGAACTCAACTCTCAACCTTTGTTTTTCCCTGAAGAGTGCGGATTTATTCTACATCTCCTCCTGGATCGGATGGCTACAATTCACTTCAGATCTCCAGGGTCTGAAAATCTCAGTTCTCAACTTCTCCTTGCTAACCTTTTCCTGGAGTGCTTTCACCCGGAGCACACGATCGGTTGACATGTGTCCTCCTAAATATTGATGGTCCTCGGCTGCTTCTTCTCTTCATAGGTTTTTCGCTCGAGTAATAACATGCCACATCACTGCATGCCTTTCAATTTGCGGGGGTATGCATTGGCGGTTTGGAGTAACCCTCTTTTCACCCCGCAATTCTCTTGATGCTGACACGTAACCCCTTGGTTAAACCATGGTTTGTATTGCGGGACCACCTTGGGAAGTTATCTCCCATGCAACTTGGTTCCTCGCAATGCCTCCTGTCCGTTGATCTCACTCTCCAATGGGATATGACGGTTGTGAACTTAATCCTTGCTTCCTTTATATCGAACTACCCCTGTCCACATGTCCTTTGATCCAATGATCCCAAATCCCTCTTGATCCTACAATGGTTATCGCTCTCGAATTCAAAGGGGGACGGTCACAATCCTTCGAACCCCTTACAATTGATCTCTGACGTTCTATATCCTGCATAGATTCTTCAACGCCATTCCTCTTGAGATTTTTAACTTCACGGTCAGAGTTCGATCTCTAACCACAAGAATCTGACCAACAGACCCGGCCCATATAGGCCCAGTGTTTCAACCAGAAGCTTTGATACCAAATTGTAACATCCCCAGCCACCCACAGGTCAGGGAATGCTACCTTCAAGCCCACCCTTAGAATTCGTACTCTTACTGATACCTTATTTTATTAATAAGAACACATAAGATATAATATTTAGCAACATGCATAGCAATATCCAACAAGCATGCATAATCTAAGATTTAGTTAAATGATAATTAAAATACACAACGAAATACATTCATACACAGATAATAATATCACAATAGAGAGAACTTATATTTATAAAAAGGTGACACCAATTGGGTACAGACCAAGGAAGTTCCACCCAACCGTAGACACCACTGCTCCAAATCTCAACAACAGTGTCACCCTTGAGCCAGGGCTATGAATCCACAACGATGGTTAAATAGTGTACTTGGCTACCCAAACTAGTCAGCACCCAAGCTCTCATAGGCTTCCCAAATATCACAGCAATCCAAGTACCCAACTCTCTTCTACCCAACTTGCACCACCCGAGAAAAGGGACCTCCACCCTTCTCTGTCATGCAGTCCCTCAGGAAGTCCTTCTTCTTATTCGGGCTCCACACAACTAGTCCAGAATCTCAATGTTGGAACTCTCAGGACTCGCAAATGTGAGAAACGGTGGACACAGGCCAACGCATTTTAGACATGCAGGCCTCAAGTCACGGCTAGATCACACCAGTGACCACTACAGCCAACTATCCCATGGCTAATTCTTCAGCATTTCGATTCCCTTTCCCAATACAAGACACAAATGAGGATGAATCAATGAATGGGTAAGTGAGTGCATGAAAGTGCATGAGGGATAGAATGGTGTGAATGTAGAAGTGAAGGAGCGAACAAGACAATGAACAATCCCCCCATCAGACTAGAGGTGGGTTTAAGTAACTTTGTGGGGAATCAATAACCTCCTGGCCTTCCCTAATAAGCTCATGTAACTGATCCCCTCCCTTAGAGAAAAGGGGTAATTAAAATAGGAATAAACACTTAGCCCCTCAAGCCCCCTCTCTTGTGGAATCATAGCCCCCTATAACTCTAGTCCTTGTTCTTCTAGTAGTCAGCGATGTGTTTATTATTAATAATGATCAAACCATTACATTTCTTGGGAACACTGGCCTTTTAATAATTGTTTGGGTACTTTGGCCTCTCAGCATTGTAACAATACATTATTTAAAATGGGGGTTCAAAACCTGGGGTGTTACATAAATGTCCCTATAAGAAAAATAAATGTAATGAAGAAGATGACTCTAAAAAGAAATAGCAATTCCAAAAGGCTATAAGAAGCAAAAATATTTTCTTAATAAAAGTATCTACACCAAGGAAGATAGTTCCTCGTCATACTAAGATGAAGTTAGTGAAAGTGATACAGAAAGGGTACTATTCATGGAAATATAAGACTTGGATGAAGAACTCTTTGAATAGGAATGTGAAGAGGCAGAAGTCAATTAGAGGGAATAATTGATGTGTTCCACAAAATCTCTAAAGAAGGAAAATAATAAGAAAAAAGTCACTCCAGAAAGAACTAAAGAAGAAAGAAGAATCTCAAAAGTCCAAATAAGTCCAACAGACGATCACAAAGCTAAAAATATAGGTAGAAGAATACAAGAATATTGAAGAAACACTGAGAGGGAAGTTAGATGAAAAGGACAGGAACATTGAAGTGTTAAAAGTAGAGACAATCACTCTAAGAAAATATCTTCAGAAGAAGGACATGCAGTAAAACAACACCAGGATATTGGATAATATCATTAACAGTCAAACACCTTACTATGACAGATCTATATTATGATACAATTAGACACAGACAAAGAAAGGTTCAAGCTTCAAAATGATAGAGAAAGAATCAGAACCAAGAAGTTATGTAGAAGTCATCAGAGGTCCCTATAAGAAAGAAGAAGACAAGAAGACTCAAGAGGAAGATTAAAAATAAATTGCACCACCTAGATGATTCAAAATTTTCTATCATCAACAGCCAGTTATAGAAAGACCTCAAGAAGAAAAAGGATTTAGAAGAGTAACACAATTTAGAAGATATTCCACTCCCAGGTATCAAACTATTTTTATTGGTTCATGTTATAACTTTGGGCACAAAGTTTTAAATTGTAGAGTCAATACCAATAACATAAGAAACTATGAGGGATATGCTAGAAATAGTTATCCAAGAAGATATTATGAAGCACAAAATAGAATCTACAATAGATTTAGATCATTAAGTGATGTGGTAGAATGCTACACATGAAACAACTTTGGACATATGCATAAAGATTGTAGACTTATTGTTCCTCCAAGGTAACCAAAGTAGAATATCAACAATCATACGCAGGAACCGCAAAGGATATGGATAATAAAGAAGGATCAGTTTAACACTGAAGAATGAAATCTTTCTCTACAATATCAATATAAGAAACATGGATGGTATGTTGAAAATGGATGCGCAAAGAATATGACAGTTGATAAAGACATATTTATGACATTGTAGAAGGAAAGAGATGGATCAGTTTCCTTTTGGAATGACAACTCATCCAGAATTATTGGAAAGGGAACAGTCAAGATAAAAATTAAGGATGTCATTGAAGAAAATGTTTTACTGGTCGAAGACATGAAACACAATTTTCTAAGTGTAATTCAAATGTGTGATAAAGGAAACAAACTTTTTTTTGACTCAAACACGTGCGAGATAGGGAAAAACGAATTACGCAAGTTGGTGGCTACAACTGTAAGAACTCCAAGCAACAAATATGTTCTAAATGAAATAGGAAAGGATGATGAAATTTGGCTCTGGCATAGAAGAATGGGTCACATAAATTTTGATAATCTTTTCAAATGAAGAAAAACAAGGAAGCAGTAAGAGAAATTCATGAGATCTCAAAGCCAAAAATCATTCTATGTAAACATTATATATAGGGAAAACAAACCAAGACAAAGTTCAATTCAAAGGAGTATTCCGCAAAAAATCCATTTGATATTGAACATATTGATCTAGTTCAACCAACAAGAATGAAGGGATTGAAAGGTGAATAATATTTCATGCTATTGGTAGATGAGTACACAAGAATGAATACAATTTTCTTTCTAAATAAGAATTCATAGGAATTTGAAAACTTCAAGACATACAAAGAGATGGTTGAAACTGAGTTAGAGTTGAAAATCAAGTAATTGAGATCAGATAGTGGAGCATAATTCACATCAAAGGAATTCATGCAATGTCGCAGTGAGAATTGGATAAAGAGGAAATTATTAGTATCCAAGACACCTTAGAAAAATGGAGTTGTCGAAAGGAAGAACATAACAATACAAGAAATGGCCAGAACCATGTTAATGGATTCCAAGTTAACATATGTATTTTGGGTACAAGAAGTACTACTATCTACTATTGAGCCGAGCAATTTTTAAGAATCCAACAAGGATGAAAAATGGATCAAAGCTATGGATGAAGAGTTAGATCAGATAGAGAAGAATGAAACATCAGAACTGGTTCCAAGGCCAAAGAACAAGAACGTCATTTGTACAAAGTGGGTCTTTAGAAACAAGTTGAAAAAGGATGGACAAGTTACTAGGAACAAAGAAAGATTGGTATACAAAGGATACTCTAAAGTTAAAGGTATAGACTTTGAAGAAACTTTTTCCCCAATTTCCACGATGGAAGAAATCATATTTATCTTAGGCTTGTTCAAAGAGAATCAAGTTTTATCATATGGATGTAAAGTTGGCCTTTCTAAATGGATAATTAGAAGAATAATTCTACATTGAACAACCTAAAGGGTCCATGTTATCAAAAAAGGAAGATTATGTTTGCAAGTTAAATAAAGTGTTATATGGACTCAAGCAAGCCCAGAGAACATGGTATTCAAGACTGGAAATACACCTACAACAACAAGGGTTCAATAAAGGAAATGAAGAAATAAATCTCTACATAAAGGTAAATCAAGAGAGTATCTTGATAATTGAAATGTATGTTGATGATATTATTTTCGGAATTGATGATGACAGGATGAGTCATAAATTTTCCAAGGACATATAGAATGAATTCAAGATGTCTTTACTTGGAGAGTTGTATTTCTTTTTGGATCTCTAGATATGTCAAAGTAACAAATGTATCTTTAACTCTCATACCAAGTATATCAGAGAAATTTTGAAGAATTTTGGAATGAAAGCTTGCAAAATAGTCAATGATCTGACCAGTTGTAAGTTAAGTAAGGATGATGATTCTAAAGATGAATACCAGAGACAATACATATCGATGATTGGAATCTTACTCTATGTAACAGGTTCCAGACGAGATGTGATGAAGGAAGTTGGACAGGTTGAAAGGTTTCAAGCATCACCAAAGGAATCACATGTTATGGTAGTAAAGATAATATCCAGATACCTCAAAGGTATATAAGAGTTTGGATTATGGTATCCAAAAGGGAAGGATATATGTCTTTTCATATACATATATGTATATTGGGTATGTTGCATTGATGATAGAAGAATTACAAGTGGAACATATTTCTACCAGGGCGAGTGTCTGGTATCTTGGTTAAGAAATAAATAGTCATCAGTATCCTTGTCTACAACAGAATCATAATACATTGCAACAATGGATTGGTATACTTAGGTTATTTGGATGAAGTAGACCTTATAGGATATACAAGTAAAGTGTGATGATCCCATTTCAATACTTTGTGAGGCATGGAGACAGAGGGAGAGAAGCATGCATACAGGGGCAGTGATGGTAATAGGGGGAGCATGAGCATAAGTATTATCATGCCTAAGTGATTCCATCAATGTCTAGTTGTCATTGATTTCAACCCTTGAAGAAGACCTGATGGTGTAGTTTGGTACCCAAAGTTGAATGACGACTATAGACATAAAGGACATAATAAATTCAGGCAAGACCCCCATATATGTATAGTACTCATTGTTCCATTCCTGATGATATGTGGAACTCTGCGTAGTTCCTCGTGGTTAGGGAGATATGACTATGAGAATTTGTAATCCCTGAAGAAGTGGCTAAAAATCCCCTAGTTGGTTACAAGTCCTTAATGAAAGGGTAAATTTGTTGTAACAAGAAAACCATAGAATCCATAAATTAAGGAGAGGATTTGACTAACATAATTATAAATACACCTTAAGGAGTCATTCACAAGAGCATACACACTCTCATTCATTTCTTATCTTTCTTGTGATCTAGTGATATTTTTGCTAAGGTTGTAGTGTCATTTTATGAGGTAGCAAAGGAAGGTCGAAGGAGAAAGTTCTGGAGTTGCCACAAACCCTAGTTTCTGAGGTATACATAGGTTGTGGGTCAGAAAGGGAGCGTATGTACGTGGGATATAGTGGAGAAAAGTGCATATATATGTGGGGAGTAGAAGAGAGAGTCATGTATCTGTAAAAATGATCATGAATGATTGAGTAGATGTTGGTACTAGGTCCCTGAATTATAAAGGAAGTCTACATATCAACATCTTAGAGTTTCAGGTCAGTTACATAGGTATTGGTATGGTTGTATATTTGTTTTGATGGTTAATTATTGTCATGATATGGTGTATCTTTTAGGCATACTTGGTATGGTTTCTTTAGTATTTGGATATGGTGTATCTTGGTTTCTTGGTTGAGCAAGGAGCACTCTTATATATGTTTTAACATATGACATGATTCTTATAGTTCATATATTTGAGTTGATTGTACATGGTTGAGGCATATTCATGTTGTATGGTGGTATGTGCATGAGAGACATACATTTTTTCTTTGAGATACTACATTCATGATATGGTACAAATTTTCATATGGTTGATAGTATGGTATATGGTATAGGTTACACATGGTTGATGATCTAGTTCATGATTCACTATTCCTTATTGATGTATGATTGATGCATGAGATAGTATGCATGTTTGTATACAATTATTGCATGGTATGGTACATGTGTTAGTTTATTGACAAGAAGATACAAGTTGGTGAGACAGTGACAGTGATAGAGACAAAGTGACAGTGATAGAGAAAAATTGACTTAAAAAGAGTGACAGTAACAAAGACAGAGTGACCGAGATAGTGGCAGTGATAGAGACATAGCTTGTGATAGTGATAGTTGGTCTACATTTATATTTTAGTGTGGTTATACGTGGCAAGGATAGGTGGTTTTAGACAACTTTCGATTGGATCTGGAGAACTTAGGGGGTTGTATCCTCCTTATAGTTGGAGCCAGAGAATTCAGGGAGTTGTAGCTTCCTTCATGTTGGATCTTGAGAATAGGGGGTTGGAGCCTCCTTCTATTTGTAGCTAAAGAATCAGGAAGTTCGTGCTTCCAATGAATGTATTTTTTTTATACATAAGAAAATCATTCTGTGGTTTTCTTTGATTTGGGTTTCCACGTAAATTTTGGTGTACTATGTATCTATTGTGATGTGATGTTGTTTATGATTATATTGTTGATGACATATTGATGCTAATGATAAACTACCAAATATTGTTGGAGAATATACTATGGTTAAAAGTAATAAATTGCTCATTATTGATTCACCCCCCACTTAGTAATCCAACATCGGCAAGTCCACATTTCTCCAAAACACTTAACCATATTTTCAATCCCAATGTGGAAATCCTCACCATTCCTCATGTTCTCATTCACAAGTTGATAGGTCTGCAGGTTTGCAAGTGCACATTTTTGTGTCATACATTTTACACTTCCCATTTCTCATTTTGTACCTTCATACTTAACACTTCCCATTTTCCATGATATACTTCACCACTTCCCATCACATTTATCTCCCCCTCCATGTCAACCTCCACTTGTACAAGCATAATGCCATTATTAATTTCATGACACATCAATTAAAGATCGCAATTAATACAAATATCATGTAAGTAGACAATATTAAAAGAAATATTTATGATCAATTGAGTTCTCAAGACAATATGTGCTGAAATTAAATAAAATCAAATATTCCAAATTGTAAGTATCGACGGTAGTGCCACCTTTTTGTCAAAAGAGGAAAAGGATGTCAAGTAAGAAAAATTAATTGTATTATGAAGATACACTAAACACACTATAGTATGAGAATCAAGAGTTTCAATGGTCCATGGAATACAATTAATAAAAATCTCTTTCCCCAACCAAGAAGAAAACAAACTTCAGGAATAACATTAGCAGGATGTGTTCCAGAAGTTATATACTTTGAATAAATTATTCAATGGTGTGTAAACAATTGCATCTCTAAACGAATTATAATTCAATTGCAAGGACATCAACCCATTTCTCCAACTCCTTTATCATTATCCAAAATGCTATGACTCCCTGCACCTACCATGCAGTTCAGGGATGAAGAGGATGATGAATTTATGAAGCAACATAAAGGAGGAAATATGTTTCTAAGCAATTACTTGCAGGACTCAACCAGTAACCCCAAAAGTTCCAAGATTGAGGTAACTTCATTAAAAAACCCGTATAGAGAACTTGCATGGTTGTTCACCCACATTATCGATATGAAATCTATAGTGTTCATATAAAGAAATATTGTATATTCCCTACATTATGCTTTGCATAATAAATATATTATTGATTGGGGTTATCTTATCTCAAATGAAATTTCTTTCCAATTGAATAACCTAAAAAAGACTCAAAAGTTGTATATGACTTCTTACCTCATTTTCTCCATCACTTATGGCCATGTGTTTGAATATTTTTCCAAGGGAAAAACATGTTTCTTTTAAATTGGATTCATTTTAAGTGTGGTATTCGGTCATGTACAGAAATAAATATCAATACAATTTCTTCTCAAATCATAACAACCTTATTTTAGAATTCAAAAAATTAAATTTTGGTAATAGTACTTCAAGCCTATCCCTGGAAGAAACTACTTTTCTCTTTGGAAAATGAGCTTACGAAATGTCTAAAGAATTTAATGTGATTAGATTGTTTGGTAGTGAGGAGAGGCCTTTCATTTTTCCATTCTATGTATCATATAAACTCTTTGTCGAAGAAATGTTCAGACAATATAATACTTGGGCCCACTTCTTCCATGATAAGAGGAAAAAGAAATGCATACCTCTAAAATGGAAAATTGGGAAATTTACTATTAAGAATATAACCCACCTTAATGAATTGGAAGGACACCATGAAAAATTGGTCTTCAAGGAAGATGAATTTGTTGAGGGTTTTGACCCAAACAATAAATTTTCTATGCATATGGAATTAGTCGGATACTCTTCCCATTTCACCAAAATTGAATGGGAAAAACATCAGTTTTAGGGTCATATGACGATGGATATAAAGGCCCACCAAGGAAAAATCTTGAAAAATCACATATTACATATACTCCTTTAAAAATAAAAAGGAATACATCATCATATGGGTTAAGGATACATGGATTCTAGAAGAGTCCCCATGAAATGGATATGGATGAGCTCATTGAAGAACCTAGATGGTCCACACAAAGATTATTGGAAATGACAGAAATCACTAATGTTATGATTACTCAAGATCCCAAAATATTTGAAGAATAATCAGTCACTTTGCACCACGCAAGCTAAAATCATGAGGCTAAGAAATTGTTACTAGAAAAGGTAAATATTAGGAATAACAGCTCATCAGAAAGATGGAAATATTCAATTTATTTTTATTGAGTAGAACCATAAAAAATTGCATACTTCCATGGAGCTATTGGTGAGGCCTTGAAGTAATCAATTGATAACATGGAAAAGGAAAATTTTGAATTGAAGAGAGGGACAAAAGAGTTAGAAGTTTCTTTGATACCAACACCATTGTTTCCTGAACCTATGAGTTCAATCCAAGATACACTTGTGTTAGAGGATACCTCGTAAAGAAACACAAAGTACAAAGACTCATCAAGCTTATTGCAAGCTATAAGAAAATATGTTGGTGATTTCATACAAAAGAGAGTTGATATAATCCAATAAATTTGGGAGCCTACCCAAAGTATTGCTATATTTTTGTCTAGAATAAATAATTTCAAAGAATTTTTGCAATAGGATTTGGAAAATGATGAAGTATTTTTCAAGGAAGTCATAAATACATTTTCAGCGAAAGTCTCAAGTTTAAATGAAGCCTGAAGGAAAGAAAAAAAAATCCCTTTGCCTTACCGTATGAAACAGATCAATGCATGTTGGCTAAGGAGAATCAAGGAATTAAAAGAAATGATAAATGAAATCGTTGTCCTAAGGAATAATTAAATGGTCCCAATTTATTGATGGATACCATGATCTTATCAAAAGAATATTTAATGGGACAACTTGATGCATTAAAGTTGCTTGGGAAAATGAAATTACCAAAACTATAGAATTTTTTGAAGATAAAGTTGAAAAATGGCTAGTTCTATATAGCAATAGGAATGATGAAGTGGATGATATGTTGCATCAATCGAAGATGGATTTGAAGGAATATGAAAAGTCGTTGTTTGAAATTAAAATTAAGAATGAAATTACCATAGCACCTTTAAGGGAATACATTGAGGAGTGGTTAAAAAAATCATTAATCATAATTATTGAACCAGAGAATCAAGAAGTAGTTACAATGATTGTGCCACCTAAACCACAACAGACACCTATAAAGGAATCATCTGCAAGCAAGTGAATGTTATGGGTACTTTCACATACTTTTTCTTTAAATACATTGATTTTGTATTTAAAGACATTATTTTTTAGACTCCAGGAGAAATACTTGGGATACTACATTATTTTATTCTCAAAGACTTTGATTTGAAGCTTGAGTTTCGAAATGTTTTATCCATCATAATATTTTTGGTGTTTAATGAAATAATTATTTAAAGTTCTTGTATCTATGCGGTTCATATTTCTTGTCTCTTTATTGTGGATATCTTTTATTGTCTTGATAAATGTTGTGATCGAAATTTCAACCTTTTAGTTATCATACTTGTTTGCTTTATCCATTTTGTAAAATATTGTATATTTTTGTTTTGTTTTTGAAAGGTATGTGGCCAAAATTTAATATATTGTTTTCATTAAAGAATATTAGTTTTTACATAATTTGGTTCTTTTCATATTTTGTTATAGTTTTATAAGAAAAAGAGGAGTACCACCTCTCTAAAAATGCAGGGGGATTCATATCCTTAAGACTGTAAAATGTTATTTTTTATAAACATTTTTGGAAACAATACCAAGGAGAGAAAAATGATGATTTCACAAACCAGAATCTAATGACTCAACCTAATATGAATCAACCAAATTTTCAAATTGGTCTTAGAAATCAACAGAGTGTATTGCACCAGTTATACAATTTAACAATAAGAATATCAAGAACCAGAGAAGAGTTAGAAATATTGTGGGAGAATCATTCTCGTGAAGAAGAAAGATAAATTGCAAGAAGATAGAGGCAAAGAGTTGAAAACTAATAAAATACTGGAAACATATAAAGGGAATATAACAAGAAGTAAGAGTAAACAACTTCAAATTTTTGAAGTTCAACAAAGTTATAATACTAAGAAAAAAGAAAGTCAATAAATGGGTGATAGAGAGGAAAGAAATGATGTTCCTGAGATTAATAGAGAAGAAAGAAATGATAGACATAGAATCCAATGAAGAATGGTTAGAAATAACCCATTAAATATTCATTGAGAAAAACATCAACTACCTACTCTTCCACAAGGATTCCTACCAATATTTTCAGGAGACATTGTGATGGACCCAAAGAGACATATGAACAAATTTTTGGCTATGTGTGAAATAGATTTAATAAACCATGATGATGTATTGGAAAGAGTTTTTTTGCAAACATTGATAGGCCCATCCTATGAATGGTACATGTCTCTTCCTTTTTGGTCAATTTCATCATTTGATGATTTCGAAACTATGTTTATGACCATGTATGCATCTCTAATTTCATATAATTCATTGCTCACACGGTTTACCCAAATTCATTTGAGAAAAGGAGAGAGAATCATAGATTTCAGTTTGCGATTTTTAAAAATCCTAAATCAAATTCCAGAAGGACAAAGACCAAATGATCCAGTTATACTCGAACATTCTAAGAATTCCATGCTAGCCAATGTGGAATATGCTATAAGAGATGCGCAAATGGAAGATTTAGATGGTGTTATAACCAAAGCAATAGAAATGGAAGAAATTGTAATAGAAACAAATGTTGATTCAAATATTATTTTTGAAAAAATTCAAAATCACATGGATAACCTTACTATGGAAAATCAACGAACATCAGCTTCAAGAAATGTTGAAAAATGAGGATTTGGGGGAGGATTTTTCCAAGGTATTGTCCCAAATGTGAGAAATGATATAGATACTACCCAAGAAACAAAGAAAATATTGGAAATAGCTCAAATTAATAGGACTATTAGACAAATGAAAAATGATCTAACCAGATTAAGAAGAGCTAAAAACTTTGTTACAGTTGATAAAAATCCAAGAGTTCCTGCTCAAGAACAAAGGGTAATAAATGATGGAAAAAATGAATAACAAATACCAAGAGCACCCAATGTGCCAAATCCAAATGCTCTTGTCTTAGAATAAATTATTGAGGAATAAATTTTTTAAGATTTTAAACAGGAACTAAACATCATCCAAGACAAAAATTTAGAATCAATGCATATTGATGAAGGAGAATAATCTTTCTACATATTTAATGAGAAAGAAGAATATGAAATTTTACAGGAAAATGTTGTCCAGACAAGAACACAAGTTAACAAGTTTAAAACAAAAGAGGCTCCAGAAAAAGAAAAGACTAGAGAAAATCAAGTAGAGATGACAAAGAAACAAGTTGTTGTTAACCATGCTAAGACTCCACAAGAAATTACCTATAATGTGATTGATGATTTATCCAAACTCAGAATTACTTTACCTTTTATGGAGGTAGTCAAAGTACCACAACAAAGAGAAAATGTGTTAATAATACTTGATAATTCAAATACATGAATGGAAGTTGCAGTTATAAATTCTAATCAACAACAAATTTATTCAACATTTAAACCAAAAGGGAAAGTTCCACATTTTGATATAACCATAGAGAATTATGATGTTGTGTTACACAATTGTTTGATCGATAGTGGTGCTACCAATAACACCATTCCTTTATCAGTCATGCAAGCACTTGGGATGGAATGTATGAGGCACTATGAGATTGGTCAAATCATCTATTATATTGACTCAAGAAAAGTCCCATCCTATGGGGAAATAAAATATGTTTATGCTTAGATAACTACAACTCCTCATATAACAACAATATTCACTATTATAGTGGTATATCTTCCTCCAGTGTATGGAGTTGTTCTTGGAAGAGATTAGTGCTCGATTATTGGAGGTTACATAATGAATGATGAAATTTGTATGATGTTTCCTCACAAAAATGGAACAATGGTAAGAGTTCCCTAAGAAATTAGGAAATTCGTTTCTTTCAAAAAAAAGGAGAATGAGTTGATGAGGAATTATATTGATGCTAGAATGGTAAATTATGATGTGTTTGATTCAAATAAACTCAACATTCCAAAACAAGAAAAGGAAAATTATTTTCAAGGATAATGGAGGATTTCCTTTGATGGTGCATGTTTTAAATCCAGAAATGGAGCAGGACTAATTTTTAAGATTCCTAAAAATGACATCACCCACATGCAATCAAACTTGAATTTGCATGCACAAATAACAAGGAAAATATGAAGCATTGATTCAAGAATGATTATCTCCATTCAAATGAAATTTGAAAACTTAGTGATTACTGGTGATTCAGAACTAATCATTAATCACATCAGAAAGAAATATAAAGTCAAAAAGTAAAAGTTAAAATGTTATGCAAAAAGAGTGTTAGAGCTTATGTTTTCTTTTAACTCCTTTAATATGTCTTTCATCCCCAGAGAAAAGAATAAAAAGAATAATTCATTATCAGTATCAACATCCATTTTTAACAAATAGGATTGTCAAGGACAAGGTACCTGTCATGTGTAGACTATTTTTCGACCGTCAATCCCAAAAGATCAAGAATATTTACAAGTTTTTGAAAACAATGAAAATGTTATAAATTTCCTTACATATGAGGACCCCATAAATGCATTTGACATAATTTACAAGGAGAGGACCATAAAGAGAATCATAAACTTTCCCCAAAAAATTATATCAATTTGGAATCCCTCTTTACAAGAGATGACCAAATCAAAATTTTAGAACCACTGGAAAATCCTTCTGTAATAAAGGTCCAAGAAACACAGAAGATAAACATCGGTGCCCTTGAATCACAAAAGTATATAAATTTGGGTACAAGTTGCACCATAGAATAAGTTGATCAATATACACAACTTTTAAAAAAAAATCAAGATGAATTTGCATGGAGTTATGATAATTTGAAAGAATATGACAAATCAATATTCCAACATATTATACCTATGAAAGAATTAGGAGCCAAATTGTTCAATCAAAAACTGAGAATAATAAATCCCCAGATAAAACCCCTGGTAAAGATAGAAATTGAGAAATTAAAGAAATATGGAAACATTTCTCCTATTAGACATTCAGATTGGCTTTCAAATCCAATGGTGGTAAGGAAGAAGACTGGTGAAATCCTCCTTTGTGTTGATTTTAGTGATATTAATCGAGTTAGCATAAAGGACAATTACCCCTTGCCAAATATGGAAATGATCCTTCAACAAGTGACACGATTTTCATTAATGTCTATGCTAGATGGTTTTCATATTACAACCATGTCTTGGTAGCAGAAGAAGATAGACCAAAAACAACATTTGTGACACCATGGTGAACTTATTCTTATGTCAGTATTCCATTCATATTTAAAAAATTAGGTGCCACATTCTAGAGAACGATGGACCACTCTTTCAAAGATTTCGTCGGAAAGTTCATGGCTGACTAACAAGATGATTTAACATTTTATTCAATATCAATAGCAATACATATTGAAAATCTCAAAAATATTTTTGAAATGTGTATAACGTATGGTGTATCATTAAATCCAAAAAAATGTTTGTTTTCTATAATGGAAGGGAAGTTGCTAGGACATGTTGTAAGTAAATAAGGAGTGTATATTGACCCATAAAGAATCAAATCCATAAATGACCTTAATCCTCCCAAATCAACAATGGGAGTACAATACTTCTTCGGGAACATAAATTGTGTTCAAATATTTTTCCCTAATTATTCTACCATTGTTAAACCCATAAACAAGTTACTAAATAAAGACCAAAAGTTTGAATGGACATCAGAAATTAAGAAACCTTTCACATAAGTTAAACAAAATATTACTACTGCCCATGTTCTTGTTAGCCCATATTTTGATAAAGAGTTTATATTGTATTTTTTTTCCTTAGATAAAGCCATTACTTCTATACTTACTCATAAAAATCAGAAGTAAGAAGAATTCCCAATTGTTTTCTTGAGAAAAACACTTCCTTATTATGAGAC
>SNQJ01S0021552.1:0-17147 GCA_010110895.2 Picea sitchensis
GAGACAATTATGAGAGCATAGAATCTTGAACTGATCTACTCTCAGTCCGGGATGCTCTTTGAGATTTTTCTAGATGCGACGTTGTATATTCTCAATAAGGCTAGGCAAAATTCTATCTCCATACTCTGAAGTTCCCCACTTCTTCTTCCCAAGATGAGCGTTGACGAATTTTCCATCAGGCACAAAACTATCTTATACTCGATGGAACTTTGTATCATCGAGGTGTAGATTTCATTCTTCGTCAACACCTTATCCATGAAGAAGAAAAGCTCATTTTGAATTACTGTCACATTGGAGAATGTGGTGATCATTGTTTTAGGTTGGAAACAACCCAAAATATTCTACGTGTAGGTTACTTCTGGCCCTTGTTAATCAAGGATTGTGTTGATCCGGTCAAGAAGTTCCACCCATGTCAAATATTCTGTCGGAATATGCGAGCACATCCTGCTCCCATGTTTCCTATCATCATTGTTGGTCCTTTCACCAAGTGGGGGATTGATTTCACTACATGTCACCCAGCCTCAATGTTAAGAACCAAATATCATTATAGCATAGAAAAACCTCAGAATAAGTACTCAACGCCTTGAAAAGGAGATAAATTCACATAATAAGCCTCTTCAAGGGGGAAACCTCCTTATGCCCACATAAATGTATAATTAAAAGATGATTCCAAATGAAAATGTCTCCTTGGTATATATAGGAGACTAGGAGGTATAATTAAAACTAATGGACTAAAGCCGACATAAATGAAATAAAATTACTATTATTACCTACTAATTCAATGGGTAATGAGCCATTATTTAGGGATTAACTGCCCCTCCCCTTAGGACAAAATTAATTTTACAGAACCTTGAGTAACTGGAT
This sequence comes from Picea sitchensis, assembly GCA_010110895.2. Classification (NCBI taxonomy): domain Eukaryota; kingdom Viridiplantae; phylum Streptophyta; class Pinopsida; order Pinales; family Pinaceae; genus Picea; species Picea sitchensis. The sequence goes on from SNQJ01S0021552.1 coordinate 865, forward strand.
GCTCTGTATAAAAACTCATCTTCTAGGTAGAATCTGTGATAGTTTCCTCCATTTAATGAGATCACTCTGAAATGGATCCTTCCCTCAAGCTGGTGAATTCTTGTGTATCAGTGATGACTAGGATCCAATATGATTTTTCCTTCCTCGTCAATTTCTAGCATTATAGTTTAGACTGGGATCTTATCACCTATAGCCTTCTTTAAGCATGAAACATGGAAACTGGGTGTCCTCATAAAGATGCAGGCAGCTCCAGTTTGTATGCCATGGTACCAATATTTTTACAGCACCTTATAAGGGGCCATAGTGATTTGGTGATAAGTTATTATCCTTCTTGGCTTGAGGGACATCTGTTTGTTATGGATTGTAGTCTTAAAAACACCCAATCCTACTTCAAAACTTCTTTCACTATGATGTTGGTTGCTTGTTGTTTCATGCAATTATGTGCCATGGTTAGGTTGTCCTTTAATGTTTGGAGGAACTTGTTGATGCTTGATGTGATCTTCCTGCTTGAACCTTAGATTTTTATTTAGAGAAAAAGTGATGGAAGGGGGGTGAGTATCCATATAGAGTACCAAAAATGGGGTCATTTTTGTTGCAGTGAAAGGGAAGTGTTATACCACCATTTTGCCAAGGGTAACCATTTGAACCATTGTGTTTGTTTATCAGAGACAAAGAAACAAAGGTATCCTTCAGACGATTTTGTTCACTATCTCGGTTTTCCCACTAGATTGAGGATGATAGGATGAGGCTATGAGCCAATTGAGTACCCAAAAAGAGAAAATAATTATGTCCAAAATGTCCAGTGAAGATGGGATCTATGTCACTTACAATAATCTTTGGGATACCATGCTTAGCTTTTGAACTGTCTCCATGAATGCGGTGGAAACTATATTGGATTTGAAATGATGAGAGAGTGAAAAGTGTGTACTTGGTTAGTCTATCAAGTATCACCATGATGACACTATTTCATTTCAATTACATTATTATGATGAAATCCATGGAAACCTCCTCCAGTGCTTACTTGGGATGGCTAGTGGTTGAGCCTGGGGTCACAAATTACCCTACACCTTTTTTGTTGGCAAACCAAAATTCTGCCACAAAACCTTTGAACATCAGTTTTAAGGCCATATCAAAATTCCTTCTTGACCCTATGGTAGGTTTCCAAAATCCCAAGTGCCCTCCCCTCTTTGGAGGTGTGTAATTCAATAGTACCTTTTTGTTTGATTTGGGAGTTTTTACATAAATATAAGTGATCTTTGTACCATGTTGAATCGACACCATGTAAATGTATCTGATGCACTGGAATCCTGCTACAACCTTTGAATGGAGTCCATGCTGTCATTCTTCATTCATCCCTTGATTCTATTATCCAATTAGGTTGGATGATGAAGATAACCTGAGAGAAGGCCTCAACATCTTCATCCTTTCTTGAGGTGCATCTTCCACAAAAATTTTCCTTCCCTTTTTATAGACGATTTCAAAATCCCATAGCCAATATCTTGGTTACCCATTTTTGTTGTTCTTCTAAGATAATCTTTTGTTCTAAGAAGTATTAAGACTATCATGATCTGTTTTTACCTTGAAGTGCCTACCCTATTAGGTGGGATGCCATTTCTTCAATGCATGTAGTATTGCCATAATTTATTTCTCATAAAATGGGTTTGTGTAAGTCCTTTCCCTTGAGTGAGTCGACTTTCAAAAAGCCAGGGGGCCTCCTTCTTGCATTAGGATAGCACCAGTTCCATTTCCCGGGCACCACGTTCCACAATAAATGTTTTTGTGAAGTCTGAGTGAATTAGGAATGGAGCTTTACATCACACCTCTTTAAGTTGTTTCCAAGCTTTGGTTGCCTTTGGGAGTCCATGAAAATGCATCATTCTTAGTTAGTGTCGTTAAGGTGTTTTATTCTTCCATAGTACCGAAAAAGGCTTGTGGTATTAACCTGTCAAACCCAAAATCCTCTAAGATTCTTCAATGTTTTGGGAATCAGCCAATCCATCATGGCCTTAATATTGTTAGGGTCTACCTTGACACCTTCATGAGATACAATGTATTTAAAATGCTCTACCTCATGCTTGAAAGTGTTTGGATGGTTTTGGCATATAGTTTATTTGCTCCTTTAGTAGTTATAGCACCTTGTCAACATGTCGCGCAGTCCTCCCAAGACTTGTTATAGATTAGTATATCATCAAAAATACTAACACAAATTTTCGAAGGAGACTTTGAAAATGGAATTTAATATATGGAATCTTTAGAAGGTGCATTTGTAAAGCCAAAGGCATGACCAAAAATTCATAATAGCCTTCATGAGTTCAGAATGTTGTTTTGGGATATCTTATTCCTTCATTCTAATCTGTTGATACCCTGAACGGAGATCATTTTTTGTGAAATATATTTCTCCATGTGGTTCATCTAGCAATTCATCAATGATGGGGTGGAAACTTATCTTTAATAGTGATCTTGTTGAGCTCTATAATCTGGACACATACACCATGAGCCATCTTTCTTGAATACCATTACGATTAAGTGGGAACTGGCTAGGTCTAATAATGTCAGCCTCTACCATTTCTTCTACCATGCACTCAACTTCACTCTTTTTTAGGATAGGAGTATCTAGCCTTGGCCACACACAGTGTTAGGAGGAACCTTGCTCCACATGCCCTTTTGCTGCCATGGGAAGGAATAAGTGAATGATTGATCATGGTTTTGGGTGGGTGGAAGACCTTTAGGAATGTATACTTCAAATGCTTTGGAATGCTTATCAGTGATCCCTTGGAGTCTAAGAGGAATATATGGCTTAGATGTTAGGAGCACCTAGTGAGCATAGTTGTACAATAACACCTTGATGCCTTTTTCAATAATTTTGTCATGCCATTGATCTTATCCTTACAGGTTTCCCTGTATTACCTCTTAACTCAATTTATTTTCAGTCCAATGAAAATTTCATGAAAAATTATTTAAAAATTCGGAAATCCATTGTTCCTAATGATTGCAACCATTGGATTCCTAGTACAACATCAGCACCACTGACTAGATTTATATCAATGTGGACTAATGATTACATATTCCCCATGGTAAGATTGATCTTATTGCATTTTCTAAGCAATTGATAGTTCCTCCATCTGCAATCATTACTTGAAGCGTAGAACTGGATTATACAAACTGGTAGGAGCTTTGGCTAATTTATAATGAATGCAATTATGAGTGTGCCAGAATCAATTAGGACTATTAACTTTTTCATTTTGATATATCCTTCGATATTGAGGGTTTGAGGTGCTAATTCCATCCAATGCATTACACGATATCATTGAAGTCAACTCTTCAGGACGAGGAATTGCTTCTACGTTTTCATCACGGATGGTTCTTGTTCTTCTTCTTCTTCTTCTTCCTCTTCACAATCTATGTAGAGATAATTTCTTCTCCTATGGAAGCTTATGTCCTTACTATACTTATTTGTCTGATTAAAGCATAAACCTTTTGCTTTTCTTTCCTCCAATTGTTGAGTGTCAACCTTGCCAGAGTTTAAGGTGTTTTTAGAAGAAGGAGCATTATTCTCTATGGCTGTTAGGATTGGTCCTTCTAGTAGCCATAACCATATTTTTGCTTTCAGCCATTCTTGCCACCCTAAATGCATTTCTCCAATGATTTGGGTTCACAAGGCAAACCTCATGTTGAATGTTATCCTTTAAATTTCCTATAGATCACATCAATCAGTGCTTTTATCCCAGAATCTCAGCACTTTACATATTTCAATCTTTGGAAGTTCTCAATGTGCTATGTAACTGAACCCTTTTGCTTGAGATTTATCAATTGGCTAAAGAAAGGTAGGCTTCATGTATCCTCCATAGTGTTCTATCATTTCTTCCGTGAAAATTGTCAAGTGGCCAGGTGGTTGCAAGAACAAAACCATCGATACCTTTGGAAATTGATTGGGTTCGAAATATAATGAAGGAATTCGTACCTTACTTTAATATGTAACATTATGTTGATCAATTTGCTCCATCTAGAGTATCCATGTGATTAGGTCCTTTCCATCAAACTTCCTCCATATCGATCTTAGGAACATGGTTTGTCTTTAGAGCTGAGTTGGGGCTACCATTCTTGATTCACATTCCTTGTATCCTCATCTTGAATTTCATGGGATACATTTCACTTTCAGGTGTCCTCTCTATTCTGAAATTTTTCAAATCCTTCCACTTGATCTCCCCTTTTAAACCCTCATCATCTTGTAGTTCATCTTTTTGGACTAATGTCTTCTTTTATAAATCATTTTATGTCCCTCATGTTTCTTCACCTTCATGGTTCCTACTTGGATTTTATGGAGGCTTATTTAGTATAGAAAGTTCCCTTTTTTGGTGGCATATTGTTAAGTATCACTTTTGAACCTTGATTTTGAGAATGTGGTTCTATGGATATTTCTTCTTATTTATATCCAAATTTTCAGCCCATACAGGTATAGAACTTTATTTTTAGTTCTCTGATATTTATTCTCTGTAATGCCACAGGTCTGATCAAAGGTGGATGTATTAGAGTAGAATTTACGGTAACTTCCCACAGCTTGCTGATTTTTGGCCTTTTCAGGAGATCTCACTTATGTAGCGTGCCCTGCAAACTAATTGATATAAAATTTTGAGACTCATACCACATCTCTGGACCTTCCTTCCACTATCCTATGTAGCCAATCTCACTCAATTTGGATACCTAGGAAGAAGTTATGATTGTTTTACCTGGAACACCTTCTTGAGACTAGTCAATGGGACTAGTCAGATATCCTATCTTCAAGGGTGTATCACCACAGATTTAAGATGACCCAGAAGCTAAACTTGTTACCAAAGATACATTACAAATTTATGTAAATATATTCTGGTTGAGTCACGAAACGTACAATGACTCCGTTTAGGATTATTCCAAAACCCTATCTTGCATAGGTTGTATCTCCGAAGTATAATTCCTCAGGAGATGAAATTTTAACCCAGCGTACCTTGATCTCTCAATACTAAATATACTCCAATCCGTTCCTTCCTAAACATTGTAGAAAACAATTTATAGTGAAATTCCAAGGTGTCTCGGATGTAGCAGCCAAAACCCCAAGACCTTGGGCTCTAATGCCATGTGTTAGGAACCAAATATCAGTATAGTATAGAAAAACCTCAGAATAGAAGTACTCAAGGGCCTTGAAGAGAATTCAGATAATAGAAGCCTCTTCAGAGAGCCTCATATGCCCACATAAAATGTACAATTACAAGGATGATTCCAAATGAAATGTCTTCTTGGTATATATAGAGACTAGGAAGTATAATTCCAACTAATGGACTAAAATGCGACGTAAAATAAAAGAATAACGTTAAATGTACTGATTAGGGGGTAATGAGCCATTATTTAGGGCTTAACACTTAGCCAGGGGGCATCATTACATCATCATAGCAGTAGACTACTTCACAGAGTAGGTCGAGGCTAATATGATATTTCTAACAATGACGGTGGGGAACAACGACTCTTTTCATTTTTTAATCAGATAGTAGCCACTTGGTTCAGCATCCCGGGAGATTGTCAACGACCATGGAAGTCACTTCTATAAAAAAATGATGATTGAGTTAAAGTTGAAGATCATTTTCAAGCAATAATGTCTGTCACCTTATTACCTGCAAGGGAATGGTCAGGTTAAGGCTATGAACAAGTCCCTCAAGACTATTGAGTGGATGATCAATTTAGCTAGATCAAATTGGCATTTGATGTTGTACTTTCAACATTGTAGGTATTACCAAGATTTCATTAAAGACTGCCACCACCCCGTTTCTCACCTTTTCAACTTGTATATGGTCTGGAAGCAGTCTTACCTATTGAGTCTCATATTCCTTCTTTAAAGTTCATTTAGAGGAATTACTGTCGGACACTTCACCGCTTGAGTAACGCTTATTATATCTTGAGAATTTCGATGAGAAGCGTTGTGTCTGACCTCAGTCAATGATGCTCATAAAAAATGATTCAAGTTTCAGTACGATCAGTTTGTTCATACTCAGATTTTCTCCGAAGGCGAACTTGCCTTAGTCTATGACCAAGACAAGATCCCCTAGAGGAGAGCAAGTTCAAACCCATGTGGTTAGGACCATTCATTGTGAAAGAGGAGTCTTGAAGAAGGAACTTACGATCTAGTTGATTTGAAGGAAATGCTTTGGCAGAGACTAGAAATGGGTTATTACCTCAATAGAGTATTCCTCTTAGGTTAGTCCTTGGGTGACTTCTTGTACATATGTATAGTTTCTTATACAATTTTTGTCTTTTTTTTTTTGGACATGTCATTTTACTTTTTGCTTCATTTTCACTATAGCCAGGATGTCAAGTGAATCGGAAGTGTATTTTGGGTTCATAGACAGTGCTAGCCAACACACTCAGAGACTTTCTTCCACATCTTGGGTGATATTCACACCTCAAGACCAGTTGCTATCTTCTGGAGGTAGTTGTCTAGGTGACGCTACAAACAATGTCGTCAATTATAGTGCACATTGGTTTCTTGTGACTTTTGTCGCATGACATTTCACACCTCCGGGTATACCTAGATGCTCAGTTGGTTGTGTATCAGTTAAATGGAGTTTACCATTTATGATCCATTTGCACCGACGTTTCCTTAGGGTACATCTCTTAGAACGTTAGCTTCTATTGACTACATTATATCCATGTTCTAGGAGATTTAATCATATGACAAATACTCTAGCTAATCACACTTTAAATTGGCATCTTGCTCACACATACATAAAGGGAAATGCACACTGCTATACATGTACTTGTTTGTAAAATATATAATCCATGAACCTATAAGATGTATATCACCTCTCTCTATATATATATACTTTTCTCTCTATATATATATATATATATATATCAAAGTGTCATGAGTACATGGGTTGGGCATGAACGCCTCAAAAATAGTGTTTAGTATGCATCGTTGGGCTTATGCCCTCAAAATACATGCAAGACATGCCCTCAGCACATCAAAATTATAGCCTATCTAAGCAAGGGGTTTATTGTTCCTGCCATAATGTACAACAGCAACGTTGGCCAAACGCCGGAAAAGTTGTACTCATGTTTGTTGCACCCCCACTACATGAGGTTGTGCTCAATTGTCTCAAAACTCTCTCGGCCTCTCCGAATGGAGGTCCCCCTTCGGTTGTTGATCCGTCGATTATTTTTGGTCATGCCTCTTGTCGAGGATGTCACCAAGTCCTCGCGAAGTCTGTTGGGTGCATTGGTCCCACATATGTACATAGAAGATACACAATATTCACTCTAACACATAACAAAATGATATATATATATATATATATAATTAAACATCAAATAAATTTAAATCATGTTACCTATCTCGCCTCGCTCCTCTTCGAGAGGCATGGGCATGTCTAGATCCCTAAGTTAGTCCTGACATGCAAGGGGCAGTCCTCGATAAATCAGAATATATCATTCCCACCAGTCGAATAATTTGTTGTCAAAGGCCTCTATGGTCCTCGCTCCCCTCTGTCATGCTATCAATTCTTCCCATCTGCATACCGTTGGGAAGGAGGCCACATGCCCCATGCCATCTCTCTGGGACTAAGACTAGGAACCCTCTAAAAGAAGGAACATAAGATAAATGCTTCAAACCCAAAGTTCTTGTTGGTATGTTGTTGACACTTTGTCAGTTCTTTCTTCATGCGCATAATTATTTTCGTGCTCCAGTCAAACATATGTGCCTCCTAACACTGAATAGCACAATGCATGTATTGCACAGGAGGCCTGATGTAGGGATGCAGATCCAATAATCTTCCCAATCACATATGTGCCTCCTAACACTGAATGGAACAATGCATGTGTGCCTGGGAGGCCTGATGTAGGGCCGCAGATCCAATAATCTTCCCAATCACTAACAAGAGCACTCGTAGAGTCAAGATGGTAATCTTATGAATCGTCACTTGAGAACCTACCTTCTCATTACCAGCCTCACAATACATCCATATGTAATCCTCGATGTTGAAAGGCCTAGGGGTAAATGTCCTTAGATTGACTGGTTCCCCTCTCCTCGAGAGTCCAGTTAGGAAGTAAATGTCCTAAGTCGTTGAAGTCAACAAATTACCCTCTAACATGAATGCCTCTACATCCGGGTGATAATAATCAATGAGAGTGTTGAGTAATCTGGGTTGTTCCCTCATAAAAGGACAATGGAAGAACTTCCATAGCCCACACTATTTTAGTGCGACGATGGCTGCAGGGTCCTCTTTGACCAAAATGTCTATGTCATCGTGCTCCCTCTCCCTCCAGTGGACATACATCCTATTCCATGGAAAAATAGAGGAAGTTATCTCTTTCATTTTATTTGTTCCAAGATTGCAAAGGTGTACACAAGATGCATTTTCCACAGTGGCGTATGTACGCAGGAAGAGTGTTTTCTAGCCGAGTAGATACGCGGGGTTTCCTTGGAAAACCCATTTACACGCAGGGCCTCTCTTTTTAGGAGAGCATGCCCCCCTCAAAAACCAAAATAAATGAAAATTTGAACTATTGAAATGCAAGAGGGATGATTTTATACTTACTTGGTCTAAGTAGAAGTTCTTTTCATCCACTGAATCTCCCAGAATAAAATTCTTTAGCAAAGGGGTTTTTTCTCCTTTTGGTTAATTTTCGAATTGCAATGGTGAAAATGAATGTCAGCTTCTATTTATAGACTTTCTTGGCCTTTTTTGCCACTTTTTGACCCCCTTTGTCATTTTTCCTGGCTTGGTGATCACTTGATTCCGATTCTAAGTTTCTTATTGGACGTTCCAGTACTCTTTTCCTTTTGTTTTGGTAACTTTTTTGGGGATGGGTCACTTTTTGGTATCCTTTGGTAAAAGTCATTTTTTCCAACTTTTTCCATATAAGTTAGGATTTCATCTCCACTTTTTGCATCTTGTTGTGTTTTCCTCTTTGTCATAGGATCAAACCCACCAAAGTGTGAAATAGAACCTTCATTGCTTCTCTAGAAGTGTCGTAATTAGGTGGTAGAGCCTACCTGTACATGGATTCCCTAGGTATATCCTGGTTACATTTTGGCATCAATGTCGTCAGCAATGACTATAGGCTCAGAAATCCTTGTTAGTCCTTTCGTGATTACGATTTTAAGCCTCATTCATTTTATGCACCATCATTCTTGACCTTACCCTCGAGACTCCCAAATGAACACTCTTTGTTGTCTTTCAAGCTTGCTTTAAAATTTGAAAGAAACATCTGATGAGAATGTATTTATTCTTTTCGATCTTTTCTAGATTAACTGGGAAAAGAAACCCCCTATCGAGTGATCTTGTTTCCCTTTACGCTCACCAAACTCAAATTTGAAGGCACATTTCTCCGATCGTAGTTTACCCATTTTTTGGTCCGGAATGTTAATTTCACGAATAAAGGTATGCTCTAGGAAATTTAGTTCACTAGAAGAGTATTCTCGGGCGTAAGTTTAACCCTTTTTCGGGCCTAAGGGATTAAATCTTTGAAAAATGAACATTCTCCTTGGTTTTGGTTTATCACCTTTTTCAGGCCTTGGAGATTACTTATGAAAAATGAACCCCCATGGAGTCCATAGTTAAGCTCTTTTCAGACTCCCTAAAATTCAAAAGATCGTTGATTGACCTTGTTCCTTCACACTCATTAAATTGGTCTAGAAGAACATCTAATGGGATGAGTTTAACCCTTTTTCCAGCCTGTAGATTATAGAGAAGAAAGGTATACCTCAGGAGATTCGTCTCGTTGAGAGATTTCTCCTCAGTAAGTTTATACTTTTTCGTTAAATGAGACTAAACTCAAAAAAAAGGTTGTGAGTCCATAGTTAAGCTCTTTTCAGACTCCTTAAAATTAAAAAGATTGTCGAGTGATATTGTCTTTGTCACACTCGTTAAAATGGTTTTGAATATACATATTTTCGGTGCAAGTTTAACCCTTTTTCGAACCGATTAGACTATCTCTGAAAAAGGTACTCCTTGGAGTCTTCTTTTACGTTTTTTCAGACTCTCTAAACGTGTAAAAACTATTGATCTTGCCTTCTTTGGGCTCGTTAAAATTACATGGAAGGGGTCTCATTTTGTCTTTCTTAATCACATTTTCATCTCTGCATCTTTGACCTAATGACGGCTCCATGTTTCTCTCAACTGGACCCTTGAAGCATGCCTTATACGCAAGTTGTGTATCACTTATTTCCTCTGCGACCTGACACCTTGACCCCTGGAGGAATTTTCCCCAAGTGTCCTTTTCCTGCACATGTCTCCTTGCTCTGAGCATTAGTATGTTCCTTGTGCTTGGAACTAGTATGATTTCTTGTGACACTCATTCCTCCTTTGTAACATAGCATTCTTTTATTCTTTTTCAAGCTCTTAAAAAATTGAAAAAGACAAAAAAATCAAATATTCCAAAAAGAGCAGACGGGAAATATGTATTCTTTTTTCAGCAGCACAAAGAGTCTCCCTTGGAAAAATCACATCCTTATGTTTGTTCGCCAAGCATTGGGATCTAGTATGACCTTAGGAAGTTGTTCTCTCTACATAGATTTGTGTCCTCCTCCATTTGGTTACTCTTCCAAACACATAGAGAGTGTGTGTTCTGCATCGTGAACTTATGTCAATGTCATTTTTCCCGAGTCTGATAATCTTTTATGATTTTTCCAAGGGAAATTTCACCCAACCTAAGTCGATATTTATGTGGTTTGTCTCTTGACCTCATGAGTCAGCCATCCTGAGAGTCCAGTCAAGTCCAGATTCAAAATCGACAAAGTTCTCTTCCTGATCATAGAGATCCTCATGTCTTTTCCCGACGAGACGTCAAAGACCTCAAGGTAGTGAGTTATACAGTCCCATTATAATCCTACCTAAGTTTTGAAGATATTAAAGTTATTGCTCGAGCTCTGAAGGCCTCATCTCTAGCCACAGGTATCGCTAGCTTCTTGAAGATGGATACTCTACTTGTATATCTTCGACTAATTTTGAGATGTAGACCTATTGTGTATTTCTCACGGCTACACTTTATATATTTATATGACATGGATCTATAGTGTATTTGATTGGCATCCATGATTTAGTTCACCCCAAGCATGGGTATGACCACCTCGGAGAGACAATTGTTGTTTTGCAGATGGCACCTCCCGAACTCTAGTCTCAGGCTCACTCGATTTCGTACATTAGTGAAGATATTGTAATTTATTTCGACCATATGTTGTTCTTCTGACCTCACACATTAGGGGGCATCTTTTATAGCCCTAAAATTCCTTATTCATGCATACATGGCCTTGGCCCTCTTACTTGCATATTTTTTCAAAGCCTTGCTGAGAAGCTCTTCTTAAAAAACCATTTTTTGGAAGATGCACGCGCCCTGCACCATTACAACCCATGTACATATGCATTTTTCACCACTACAGCTCGCGTACATATTCCTATTGCACCATTACACCATGCGTATGCTTGCAAAAGTTGCAAAAAATAATTTTTTTCAAGGAATTCGTTGAAATTTACGGGCTATTGGAAGTTTCCCAACTAATGCACCTATTATAGCCCATCGCCCAATTGAATAACCCTCATTTTGTCATATAAAAGGAGGTTTTGGGGTCTCATTTCACATCCAAGCATAAGAACAGTGAAACTCTGCCCAATTTCACTTCCCCTCCTTGCCCAAGATATTGTTGCCTTTTGTTTGATATTGCCTCAGCATTTCCTCATCAGCCCCTTCTTCCTCCATTAAACCAATTCCCTTCCATTGAGGTGATCAGAAGGTTGAGAGAAGAATTTCATTCCAGGTGCACTTGGAGCATGGTAAAGAGGAGCGGACCAGGTTTGCGGAATGGTTGCTGACACAGATTGTAAGGTATAATCTTTGTATCATGAATAAAAGAATCACATTTTCTTGTACCAAATGATGGTGTTTTGAGTATTTTTATTGATTTACACTTAAAATTTAATATATAACCCTAGCTCATGGATAGAATAACATGCTCTTAGTTCTCGTTTGCCTATCTTTGGATGCAAGTAAGCCTTGGGAGGAGACGTGCAGTCAATGGAACTTCCAAGCTTGAGGAGATTATCACCAGACGTGGGATAAAAGGTATAGTTACCCGATCTCTTCTCTATTTTATTTCCTTACATTAGTTTTGATGTGTTTGGGGTAGAGTATAATTGATTTTATTTTAGAAGGTTATTCGCTATGTCTACATCTTGAACCATGGTGTAGTTAAAGGGGGGGTTTTCCCGCTAGCACATTTGGTCTCAGTGCTTCATGAACTCTAAATCTGTTCGAGGTCCTCTAGAGTCCTACTGGTCCACTTTTATTCAGTTCTCTTGAAGATATTCGAACTTTGATACCCTTCCCATACGTTCAGTCATGACTGTCGATTGTACCCCCCGGAGGTTGAATGCGATTTGGTAACCTTCGTGGCCTTTCCTAGGTACCTACAGAGGTGATTATGGGGGTATTCCCAAAGTACCTGGGGCATACGTCGTATCACACTCTCATTACCCTTGGAGAGTGATCCCGCAAAAGAGAGGGTTTCTTGCACTGAGAAGCCATATTATGTGGAGGTTGGGGTAGTTGATTCTCACTTCTTCACTGACGGCTTGATGTTACGAGGAAAATATCTCTACGGCTAGGGGTAAACCACAAGAGACAAAAATGACTGCAGAAATCAACTCTAATCTCAAGTATGCTATATAAACAAATATGCTAGCAAGAAAAGATAAAAGGCCTACCTCATCCAGACGTTCAATGAAGTCCACCGTTGAGCACTTGACCCAAAGCAATACACCTGCAACTAGTCCTCAACAACCAAGAAATGCAAGCATATGGTGATAATATATAATGTTATCACATTCAATAGCATAATCCATCAACATTCATAACAAATACGCCCATGGAATAACAATTCAAATATTTGTACGATATTAATTGGAGAAGAAAAGAGTATTTCTATTAAAATGCAATGAGCAGAACTGAATGAAACAAACTTCCATGTCGGCACGGTTCGGAACCGAGAAACTAAGTTCTTTCCAGCTGGGCCTTGACCACTTCAATCCTCCACCAAAGGAAATCTCATATAAGAGAGACAATGAGGTTCTCAATCAATTAGGGAAGATCTTGGGGGTTGAACAATGTGTTCAAACTTAAAGGAAAAAGGGATGCAGACCCAATGTGAAGTGAATAATTTCTCCAGAGTAACTTTGCTCTCAAAGTTGAATTCTTCTCCTCTTTTCCATAGCTCGGATTTGGCCCATTTGTAGCCTTAAAGTGGAACTGAAGGGTCGATTCGGAACGTTTCCAATATATGGAAGGCAAAGGATTATAGATCTCGTGATGTGAGATGGAAACTCGACACCATTTTTTAATTTTGGGCACAAATCTCGATGTACGTGAGCTTTAGTGGTTCAACCTGTGTATACGCATGTTGTAATATACTTAGGGTGTGTATATGTGGAAAAAAATGTTTTTAGCTATGGATTTTGCAAAAAAGGGACTTCAAGTATGCATAGGGAAATGGAAAAAGGCCCTATGTGCAAGTTTGCATAGGGTGAGGAAAACATTGCTATAACAGATGCCCCCTAATGTGTGAGGTCAGAGGAGTATCTGCGATGGCTGAAATACATTATAAGACCCAGAAGTGGAGTAATGGGGACCCAGCTGGAAGAACTAGTTTCTCATTACAATTTGTATTGACTTTGCATAGATGGCTTCCAATTTGAATTACACTGGATATCCATGTGAAAATATACCAAATAGCTATCCATGGCCATGAATAGGCAATACAAATGTGGTAACTTTCCAAAGGTTGTCATAGTCATGAACAAGGCCCAGTAAAACCAGTCTCAAAATCAATTTGAAGATATCTATATACAATGGAGTACAATCTGATCTCCCATGATCACTGAAGTCACATAGGTACTGGTCCAATGAAAGGTAGCAAAAGCTCAGGAAAGATGCAACTATAAAATGATGTCTTCAAGTCTTCTACACAATCCACCAAAGGTTCAAGTCTACATCGTGTGAATAAATGAGTTGAAGTCAAACACAATGAGACTTTGTTTTATTACCGGTCATTGAGGTATACTTTTAACAAACACAAGACAACCTACCGATGATGAAATTAGGTATCAAGGAACTGAGTACATTCTTACAAGTGTGAATAAAGGATTCGAGGTCGAACACATGAAGAATCCATTGATCAGGAGACATTGATGTATTCCCAACTGTTGATGGTGAGAGAACCTGCCACTAATGATTGCAAGCCTCTAGGTACTCATAGGACTCTAGGTCTTGTATCAAGAATAGATGAGTTGAATTCGATGGAAGGAAACTCGTCAAAAGGAGAGAATTAAGGAATCTCTCATCATTCAGCGTGAGGTACAAAGCAAGAGCTTGATTATTTGGAGGAAATCGGACGAAGAAAATGTTCATGAACCAACTACCCTGTGCGTATTTTGTGTATTCCAGGTGCAAGTGGTACATGAAAAAGACCCTCTTCATATCATCCAATAAGGATAATTTCTTACAAAGGCGAGGAAACCACCAATAAGTCTAATGTAATCCAAGACACTGCACGAATCCCAAAGTGTGAATAGATTTATTTCTATCAAACACAAGGGAAACCACCCATTCAGTGACCGATGATGAAATGTGGATTGTTTGGTTCAAGGTTACCTACCAATGAGGAATGTAGGACTAGGGTGCACAATAGGGCTATGGCTTCATGTAATTCTAAGAAAAACTAAGGGTATGGCCGACATGAAAATTCAAGAGTTATGAGGAATGGACGACACGGGTTGATAGACATCCTGTGAACAAGAGCATGAGACATATGGAAGAATCTAGAAACATAGACTCAATGATGAAACTTTGAGATGCAGGAGGCGTCAATCAATCTCTCCATAGGGACTAGAAGAGTAACCAGTCAGAGGAGTAAACTCTATGCAATGAGATCAACTTCCTAAGGTCATGCAAAACCCAAAATTATGATGATAAGTGGACTCAAAAATTATGTGCTTTGTTCAAAGGGGACACAAATACTGCCAATATAAGATAATACTCCCATCATGCCTGTCGTTTTTTGGTTTTTCATAGTCAAATGAATTCTATGATACAGAGGAGGAAATGAGTGTCGCAAGTAAGCAAAACTAGTTCCAACAGTGGAACATACCTATGCTCAATGAAAGGAGGTGCATGCGGGAGATGGACACTCAGGGGAATGTTTCCTCCTATGTATAGGGTGTTAAGATGAAAAGGATATAAACAACGCTCTGCATGGTTGATAATGCAGACTGCTGAGGTAAACAGATTATAACGCAAAAACGAGAACCAACAATAGGCTCAATACTACAAGCAAGGGCATGAGATGAAATCACAACTTAACGCCAAAAAATGTTCGTTTTCGTAATATTAGTCTACTTGTTTTGAAAAAATGGATAAACTTGCACCAAATAGATGTCCTTTCAAATCCAATTTATGAGTGTGAAAGAGACAAGTTCACTCGACAATCTTTTCAGTTTTTGAAAATGAGTCGGAAAAGAGCTTAAATCAAACTTGCTTGGGAGTCCTCTATGTATAGGTCAACATGTTTATGAGTGAGAAATGGGGTTCAACATAAATTCATGTATAATCTATAAGGGAGTCCCGACCCTATGGAAAAAATATCGGCATGGGAACCAAATGAAGCAAAGGATCTAACTAGGGTACCTATGTTTGGTAAGTCTCTACCATTTGATAACGACACTTATAGTAGCAGATAGAAGGTTTTGTGTCACTATAAAATGGGTTCGTACCTAAGGCATATGAGTGACAGTCATAGGACGATGAAAATGTGTATGGTGGAATGGATACCTATGGATGAAATAAGAGAAAAGGGACTATGTTTCAATTGTGACTGCAAGTACAGTAAGGGGCATAAATGTAGTGAGAAGAAATTATTCTACATAGACTATGAATAGGAAGAAAATTAAAAATTGGAACCATAAAAATATCCAGACCTAGAAGAGACTACTCTAGTGATATATTGTCATGCATTCACTAACATCAGTACTCCACAAACCCTCAAGATAAAGGGATACATTAAAAAGAAATAAGTAGCAATTTTGATTGATTATGGTAGTACCCATAACTTCATCAATTACAAATTAGCAAAATATCTCAATTTCTTTGTATTTCTAGCACCAAAGTTTCAAGTAACTATGGAGGTGTCAAACTTGTTGGTTGAGTGAGGTTAGAACATAGAACATGGTTCTCTCTATAGTTGTCAGTGGTCTCCCTTCTAGTATCCATAT